>CM031238.1:37037221-37057221 GCA_018340775.1 Taxus wallichiana var. yunnanensis
ATTATTTTATTGGCTCCTTTTGGTGGCATTCTAGATAGAAATATATGGGTGGCACTTAATCCATCTTTGGGTTGACCCCTACTTGGAGGTATTCCTCTTAAGGATGATCCACACCACCTCCCCATTTTTATTGTTCTATATGTTTGATATATCACCCAAAATATTTTGATATACTAAATATATATTTTTACTTTCCAACCATATATACTAACAAACCACATTTTATTGTAATTTATTGTAAGCTTATAACATAATACATCGATGAGGTGGATGAAAAATGAGAAAATATTTAGTTGTAAAGTTATATAAAAGAACAACAAACAAGTAATCTGATAATCTTTATTCTACTGACAATTCACTCTTGGTTTCTGATGGTTTTCACATTCTAAATATTTAATCTTTAGTCTACAATAATTAAAATAGTAATATTGGAAAGAATAAAATGTTTTGTGGACACCTAAATAAAAATCATAAAAATATACTATATAAAATTAAAAACCTTTGACCATGAACGGTTATTATTCTCATTTTTTCTTGCTCAATATGGTCAATGCTCTGAATGTCAATTTTTACATTGCAAAAACAAGAAAACATGACTTATTTCATGCATTAATTAGGTGGACCATTTTCTAGGACATCTCATTTATGGTTCAATTTTTTTTTAGAAAACTCATAAGGGGTGGTTTAATTTTTATTGTTTAACATTTACCTAAGTTTCCACCATGATAGAAAAATTTATTTATTTTTCTACATCCTTACTGAGCCAAATTTACCTATTGATATCAACAACAATGAATTTTCAATTCAATAAGACATGAAAAGTTTTAATTAAATTTTATTGTTTTTTAATTATTATAATCAAGAGAAAACATGAATGAGTAGGCAAAATAGAATCCATTCAAAGGGAATGTTTCCCAAACCTAGATCAAAATACTAGAAAATTATAATTTTATCACATAGACGGGATACAACAACTTTTCCATTCATACCTTCCTCAAGAGTTCAAGAGGTCAATGCTCATTTTCTTTAAGGTATAACCTAACGTTTCTCAATCCAAAACGTATGATAACCTTAACTCAATTTTTTTTTTCCATGATGACCCAATAGGTCAAAGATATATATATATATATACTTCTTAACTAGATGTTGAATTCTATTTCTTAAATTTTGCCACCCTATTGAATAGTGAAACAAAGGTGGTCATGTTTTTAAGTGTACCCCAAAACAACCTAGCTTTGCAACAACTCCAAATTTACATTGCTTAATTAAGGTTTACAACGATATCAAAAGGAAATCTTCACCCAAGTTAGGTGGAAGGAATTAATAATCGTTATTATTAGTCCTTACCGTAAGGGGTTACATCATTTGTCTTATAATAAATTACATAGAGTTTCGATGTGAAGGATATCTTACATAAGATTCTCCTAATATTTAAGTAGCCAAATGAATATTAAAGTTGTAAGACAATTACAACCTTTGATTATTCTCATTAGTTTCTCACCTAGAACTTAGAATTACAACAAAATGCCTAAGTTACTTGCATAAGACAAACTATTTAGAGTGTAATCCATATTATATGAATATCACATAATTAAGATTAATAAACATTACTTATTCCATATGAAACAATAGCTTATGATCACCTCAATTTTAGATTTTTAAGAAGTAAGAGATGATAACATTGTTGGCCAACTAAGGTTTTTTAATTACATATTCGATGAGTTTTCCCATTTACATATAATTACACAATTTTATTGTTGTTTATAAGATATAAGTACACAATTGTGCTTGTGTGTGTGTGTGTGTGTGTGTGTGTGTGTGTGTGTGTGTGTGTGTGTGTGTGTGTGTGTGTGTGTGTGTGTGTGTGTGTGTTTATGTATATATGTATATATTTGTGGATTATGAAACATTGCATTCACTATTATCACACCATATTACTTGTAATTTCATGATCAACACCATCGTTGGAAAACCATAATGCCTAATCAAGAGAGAAATCGACATTAATTTATTTTATTTTATTTTAATTTTGTGAGAGAGAGAATGAGATATTTTTGTTATTTTTTACATAATCAATGTTCTTTTAGATCCATTAGATAAAGTTAGAGAGAGGGTGATTCCTTGATTTCTACACATAAAGCTTATTGTCATATACATTACTATATAGGAACATTTTAATCAATTCAAGGTGGTTTATTATTAAAAGTGTATCTCTAAGGTGAAATGATTTAATCAAGTTACATTGCAACAAAAATTATTAAAGGATCATAGTATGAAAATGGATTTTCGAGCTCAAGGAGGCTTAAAATAATTCAAAAATTATTGAATCTAATCTAAAATTTATGCTAAGGGCTTTGATAATAATTTTCAGTTGTGTAAACTAGAGTTTGTCTCCAATAACTCAAGGTTTACTTAGTTTACTTAGAAGAATATGAAATATCTCTTTGTTAAAAAGACACTCTAGAAATAGTTTTTCCCTTATCATATATTGTTTAAAGACAAGTTAGAGGAGTTTACATTAGCAAAAAAATTCATACAAGTATGCTAAATTTAGAATACACTTTTGAAAGGATAAGTAAGGTTATAATGTTGTTTGGTAAATTTCCTTATAAAGAGGGTTATAAATTTTGAATTAGTAACATAAAAATGAGGGTAGAAATTATTCTAATTAATAATAATGAAATTTCAATACATGGAAGACCATTTTTCTTGTTAAGTGGTTCTATACAAGGTACAATTATTTATTTTACGCCCATAAAAAAGAGTTTTGTTAGGTTTTAAATGTGGTGTCCTTAACATTGCGAGCAATTTTCCCAAAAAAACAAAAAATCCCTCAAAGATGAAACCAATTAACCAAACACCTTAAACATATTTATTAGACCAAAGGAAAGATTCTACACTCTTATATCAAACTCTTTACTTATTTCCAAAACCAACAACTAAACTTTTTACGATGTCCACAATGACCTAGCTAAACTAAGGTAGTTAGCAATCAAGAATGCCTCTTAGAATATAATTTTTTTGGGTCACAGAATTCAACCTTTAAAACCCATAGGATACCATGATAACCATACTATAAAATCATGCACACTCCAAGGGTGTCCTAAATAGTCAAACGGTTTAATAAGACACGGTTCTCTTGTCCTACAATCTAGCCAAAATGTCTATAAAAATGGCCTACCGAACAAGTACTTATACACACCCAATTTTTCATGTGCTACATTATCAGAGAATAGTTACAAAATTCCCCAGTGATGATTCATGTCCTTTCAGAAGGTTTTCGAGTTCCTAAGCTCATTCGTAGTGTATAGTTGTAGCCTAGATTCTTGTACATAACTTTTCCACACTTTCTTCCAGCTTCCTGCTAACTTCTGTCCATGTTTTGGGCTTTAGTGTTAGAACCACCACCTAGGCAGGGTGGTGGTCCAATGACTGTCACCGTACTCAAGGAGGTGATCTTGCGTGATTTTTCCAAAACTCTTCATGCATAATTTTAACACTTGTGATTTCACTTAACTTTACTTATAGGGTGCGTTTGTGAACCAAATTTCCTAAAAATAGTTTTGTTTAAAGGTATTCCTTCCCTAATATATTTTTAAGTAGATTTAATTATTTTTAACTACCTCTTCACCCAATGATTTGGCACTCCCAGGATGTCTTGTCCATGAAGGAATATCACAGCTAATTCCTATATATTCAATACTTGTATTCAAGCAAATGGCCTAATAATTTTATGTGCCTTATATAGTATGACTTCCACAATCCTATTGGAAATCGCATAGCCAAGCTTTGTTTACTTGTGTTATCTCTCTTCCACTTGCATTGCAACTAGACTTCCTTTAAGTTTTCATTACTCAAGTGCCTTCTCCTGTTGCTTCCTTTGCATTCCCAATTCCTTGGACACATATGGAAACACAAAAATGATAGGATAAACTAAGGGGACAGAACAAATAGAAAAAAAATCAAAAGATCTTGATTTTCTAGGTTCCTAATTATTTGTTTGTCTACTTCATTTGTTCAAGCTATCAATTCTAATTTATTCATTTCAAATCCATATTAAATAGAGTAGTAAAATTATTCTTTTTAGTTAACCAAGCAATTACAGATAGATTAAATCATTATAAATCTTGCTCTTTGACATGACCGGGGAAATTGTGGGGAACAATAGCTCTTCTAGAGTTATGAATTGTTATCTACCTCTAAGATAGGGTTAAAAGGGTTTTGATTAAATTAGTTCAGTTGTTTTTAAATCTAGATTCACATACTTACACAAGTAATTAACTACAACTAGTTCATTACTTGTATTTAATTTCATTTATTAGATTAGAAGCATTGTTTAAAATCCAAGAAAAGATCAAAAATATTTACTTTTTCTATATTAGTTTGCTTTCATCGTTCTATTCGGATATGTCGTAAAAACACAAAAACATAGTGTTAATTTCATTTGATAATTAGTTTTCTTTGACAAATCAATTCAATTGAATTCCGCATGACCATCAAAGGTCCACAATAAGACAAAATTTTTAGTTGTGATCCATTGATCCCACAACCCGAGGGACCTATGTTTTTGAAAAATATTAATATGGATTTACACTTGTTAGTCTTACACACACCTGCTAGGTATTCTGAGAAGATAAAACAATTAAACACATTAAACATTATAGTTGATCAAGTCTACGATTATTGGATTTCCTTTGGCAATAGGCCTTGATTATGTATATGACCATACAAAGACCACATCCTCCATGAGTTTGTGGTTGTGATCCCCAGGTACCACAACAAAACGAGATTGCTAACCAATTAAACATTGACACTAGTTTGCATGCACTTGTATTTAGATCATCCCCACTTCCACTTGATATTATTGCACAACTTTAGTGTTGAACATAGAAGCCAATCAGGCTAAGGCTTTCTGGACTAGACCGGAAAACCTCTTATAGACCTTGTGGTTTCATTTCACCTCTCATTTCACACTTTCATGACCTTGTCTAGAAATCCATATGAGGCATCTGCAGGTCACTTTCTACATGTTCCAAAACTAGTAAATAGGATCTCGATAGAGCTTGATATTGACTAGAGCCTCTGAGTTGCCATTCTATCTGACTGCTCTATTACACCACTTTAGGTTAAGATGGATTTATTTGCCTTAGACTCACAGATCACAATATTACATGTTGAATACATAAGGTTACCTCATTATATTGTATATCACTATCACACACACATCCATTTCAATTCTACACCGGCTTTCCTGGCACGACCTTGAGAGGTCAGGTGCAATTAAGGTCACGTGTTGATTTTATCTTATAAAGTACCCAATACAAAAATGGTAAAACAAATGCTTCCAACCAAATATATATCATATAGGGAGTCAAAAAATGCTTACAACACCCAAAAATAGTGAACGAATCTTGAACAAGAAGCACCTTCTTGAAGCAAACTATTACATTTGCGCTATTCCATTTCAACATATTTTTAATGAAATTGGCTACAAAATGGGTCTTGAAAACAAACGATCACAACTCAAAAAATTATCCTCATATATTTTCCTATATATATATATATATATATATATATATATATATGTAGCTTAGAGAACATAATTTTGATAACCATAACTCTAGTTATGATCCCATTTCTGAACAACTAGAGGCCTCCTAAACACGCTTGAAAAACTCACTCCCCATTCTCGTTTTCTTGAAACTAATTTCTGAAATCAATTGAAATGTATAGATACTAAAGGTTGAAATTTGTAGATTTTAATTTCCTACCTGAAGCTCCTAAACTATAGGTCCAAATCAAAATGAAATTTCTTAGATTTTAGTTGTCCCAAATAGCAATGCAATCAACTAAGCTAAAAATGCCTTGAACTAAAGGATCAAAAATGTTATGAGTTGGGTTTAAATGTTGTTGTGGCTTCCCATATCACTATAGAACATGATCATTTGAATAAATATCCACTATGGGAGTCACAAAGCCATTTTCACATTAGTTTTGAACGAAATTTTCTTAACTTTTACCAATTTTTTTACAAAAAAATAAAGTGATCAAAATTTGTGTTCCATCACCACCGGTGGCTCTAATGTCACAAAATTACTCATCCAATTTGGTAATCATTCACCACTTATCGTGTTAGCAGAAGGATTGATCCAACACGGTTATTCGAGAGGTGATTTTACCTATTCCTTATTGCAGTGTTCGAATCGATGTGAGAGGAAATGAAATGGTTTAGCAAAAATGTACTAGATGGGAAAGTTGAGTTTTAAACACTCAAAAATCCCATTGCGCCGATGTTGGAATATGAGCTCTGATACCATGGAATTCCCTAAATTTATGGCACTAGAAGTCAACCTAAATTTCTAAAAATTCAATAAAAAATTAACATATTTAAAATTTATCTCATCTACTCATCCTAGCATTGTTATGTTAGGTTAAAACCTTAGTCTGTAGTGATTTTAGTCAACAAAATTATTAATGACCAAAGCACTATTTTATCTTCCCAAATTATTCAATACAAGCCCTTCAAAGGTTACTATTTATTTATTTTCATGGTAAATAAAAAAAGTTAGTTTATTTAATATAATCCTTAAGAAATTAAGTCCCCATTTTAATGTAACACAATTACATATTCCCAATAATAAAATTGAATACTTTATTTTACAAACTTTCCTAAGTTACCCCCATTTAAATAAACTCTCATTAATAATTTCACTCTACTAATTAAATTCACCCATTCCTATTTTAAATGTCTACCCCACCCATATTATGTTGTAGGGTTTATTTTGTGCCCTTGGATGCTTTTAATCTCATCCCTTGATCTTTATGGCTTCCTACAACCCTAAATCTTATCTTTATGTTTTCTTTTTTTAACTTTTGTTTTCTCTCTTTTCTACTCATTTGTGTAGGTAATTTCAAGGGAGGTTTAAGATGGAAGATGAAGGCCATGGAGGCCATAAGGAATAGATTTTATTTTTTTATGCATATTTCTCTCTCTTTTTTTTTTCTTTATTTTTGAGAAAGAGAGAGACACTCTTCCATATCTAGGTTTTTCAAATTGTAAATAGCACTCTCTCATTTTTTACAAATCTTGCATTTACACTACCGTATCAAAGGTTCCGTTATTATTATTTTATTTTTGCAAAATCCATAGACAAGTCTCTGATTTTAAAGAGGGTATATATATATGAATTATATTGTAGATTAAATGCAGGTTGCAATAGTAATTTGTGGCCACTATCTACATATGGGGTGGAAGAGATAACATGGTGGCCCGACCACATAATAGGGGAAAGGAGGTGTGGGTAGTGTTGGGGAGGTTTTGGGGTGGAGGGGCGTAGGGGTTTGGCAACCCCCAATTTTTCTATCCTTATACATACATACATACATACATACATACATACATACATACATACATACATACATACATACATACATACATACATATATATATATATATATATATATATATATATATATATATATATATATATTAGGAAATTTGAGTTGTACAAAAACATTCTAGTAAGATATACATAGGAAACTCTCTCTTTTATTTTTCAAAATTGATTATTGATGTGTGTGTGTGTGTGTGTGTGTGTGTGTGTGTGTGTGTGTGTGTGTGTGTGTGTGTGTGTGTGTGTGTGTGTGTGTGTGTGTGTGTGTACATAAAAATTTAACAATGTCATTGGTTATGATAGTCATATTTCTAAAAAAAAGCTCTCTACAGAAAGGCATGGTTTCAAAATAGGAGTTATATAAAACTATATACATGGACATATGTATATTCCCATTTATAAAATTGCATATATGTAGTTGCACATATTTGTTATAAGGACAAGACTAAGTTCCATTTTTATGAGTATATCTAGAGATCATAAGGAAATTATATTATGAACGGTGAGTTTATTACCACCGCGTTTGTATGAAACTAAATTGTTGGGAAAACTAAATGTAAGGTTGAACTAAATTGATAGCCACTCACTCCAAATATCATTTCTAAGTTTCTTGCATAGTGAAGTGAATATTACACTAGATTGAATTCCTTTAATTGTTAAATCCAAACTAGTGCTACACTACCATTTTCATGTTTATTTTAACCATATACTAAAAATAAAATGGGGAACTACCATTTCTACTTCCATACTTAGTAAATAAAATCATCATTTATTAACAAAGAGAGCTATTAATGAGAAGAGTGATTCCTTTATTTTACTACTAAGATTCCCTAGCACTTTGGCACATTTTCTAAAGCTCCTCCACCCTTACATTCAAATTGGCCATTTTTTACCACACTAGAAAAAAATTTCCCCATCTCCTTTGCATCTTGCTCATGCGATGCTCCAAGTTGAGAATATATATGTTTTATTCCATAATATGTATCAAATTTTACTACAATGGTGGTTTGGATAGCCAAAATAACACAAACTATAGCTCCCCCTTACATCTTGCTTCTCTTTTTATCCCATGCTTTCATTTAATACTAAGACATGACCTTGCTCTAAAATCATCTTATGAATTAAAACACATTTATGAAAACAAAGCATGTGATCATGCATCATATTTCGTTTTTCGATTTATTAGGTTGTTATATTATTCGTGGAGCTCTACTTTATTATGTTCATTTTATGGTCACATTTTCTATTTTAGTTGGTTTTGACATTGTGTTCAATGGCTTACCATTTTTTTCGTGAGCGGTCATTTCTTACTTTAAAATTATTTACCCTTTTACTAACTACATTTACGTGGTTACTTTGGTCATGTATTAACATCATTTTGAAAAAAATGTAATTCCTATAACACTTACGTATATTTGATTTTTAAATTTTACCTTTGCTAGAAAAAGGGAAACTATCGTGAGATCAAGGAAGGAATTATTATGATTTAAGGGTGATTTAGATTGAATATACCTCTTCCCATAAACATCCTTTCATCATAAGTACCCTTTTTTCCTCGTTATAAACTTTTGTTATAATTAAACAACTAGTTTAAGTATATTTAACATTTACACGTCATAAATTTATTTTTTTTCTTATATAAGAGTTTGTGTTGGCTCAAATGATTGATTTCTCCAAGAACAATTCGTATTACTTTCTTCTTAACAAAAAGACAATTCCTAAATAAATTATTAAGACTTCAAGCATAACTTTATTTGTAAGCAATATATTATTTACTCTTGTTTCCCATTACTCTTACATGGTCAATTTAGACTCTTATGGGAATTTTTTTATAACAATTGTAATTCAAATAACACATAATTTACACGTAGGGATTTAAGACTATAAGGAATACGACCTCGCACAAGAAAAATCATTTAATTTCTCTTAGAAATGTAAGTATTAAGTATATATTGTAAGAGAGATATCCCAAATAATATTTTGTATTACAAAAAGCCTCATGAGGACCTATTTCAATTGTTGGGTAAATATGCAAGTAATTAGAAATGTAGTCTCCACTCACATATTTTATATCTCACAAGAGATCAATCATAGGTACAATCACCAACTATCTTGCAAGGCCTTGGCCACCCACTAGGGTACCAAGGAAAATTACAGAGAACGGGGTTAAATTATTCATGATATGGTCATACCTACAACACCTAGACATGATCACCTCACTCATCCCAATATGATAGGTTTCACAACATATATGCACCACATCATAAAATATCAAGGAAATGGTCCTTAATAAAACGTTTTCGGTGCAAAGCATGAATATGATTAATGAGATCAGAGTATTTTATTAACACAATCAATGTTTTATACCTTGGAAAAGTACTCAAATATGAAAGGAACGAAAAGAATATTTTTCCAAGCCATGATCTCAAATGATAATATCACACCACATTAGATTTACAAAGCAGAAGAGCTAAAATACCATATATGTAAATCCATATATGGTATTTTAGCTCTTCTGCTTTGCAAATCTAATGTGGTGTGCTATTATCATCTGAGATCATGGCTTAGAACAATCTTCTTATTGTTCCTTTCATGGTATCAAAGCGATAGATGATGTAGACATCCATCAGTTTTCTTTGCAAGGAAGGGTTTTTTTTTCATGTATATAGAATTTGTTAGCAATATTTTGCAAAGCATGCATTTTTATGAAAAACGGAGTGCGGAATTGGATTTGGAAGGTTTAAAAACCCTAGAATCAATTGTAAAATCAACCATGTTTTGAGATAGTCAAATCTGGGTGCATTCTTTTATCCATTGGATATAAGTGTGTACCTTCTGAATGCATTCTTTGATCCATTGGATATAAGTGTACCTTCCGAATGCATTCTTTTACCCTCCGGGTATTTCAGCTTTTGATGCGGCTTTTTATCCACTTTGGACACAAATTTGTACCCTTATGGTGCATTCTTTTATCCATCGATATAAGCATGTAACTTCCGAGATGCATTCTCTTACCCTCTCTCGTATTCTCGTTTTGGATGCGCCTTTATCCATTGGACACAAAATCTGCACTTCTCTGGGTGCATTCTTTTATCCATTGATATAAGCGTGTACCCTCCGGATGAAATGATTTACCCTCTAGAAATTTTAGGTTTTGGGCGCAGATTTTATCCTTTGTTACAAGCATGTATCATGTGGATGCACTCTTTTACCCTTTGGACATTTGGGTGTCACGTGTATCTTTTAAAAAGATCAACATTAAAATATTGTTTTAATAAGAAAACCTTGTACACTCATAACCTTTGATCCGTAGCTGATTAAGGTGATATTTTTTTTTAAATTGTCTATTTTTTCGAGATCTACGCATTAGTGACATTTTCATACACATATTTTAAATGTAAACGGTACTTATACTCATTGTAATATTTACATGCACTCAATTATAAAGTGTCAAATTCAGGAGGTTTTTGCATTCTATATCCGACGTCCTAAAATTTTGGGTATTGTATTCTTGTATCTATGGGTGTATACATTTATATCCATCTTGTTTGTTGAGATATTTTGGATCTATATTTTTGACACTTTTTTGGCATGTTTGCAAGCGAAGAGCTAAAATACCATATATGGAAATCCATCATAATCCATAATGCTCAATACATTACAATAGAATGACTTGAATTATTCAATAAGAAAGATGTACATTTAGGAGGAGGGAAGTGCAACTACTACCTAAATCAATGGTGAAGAACTCCTACTAACTGATACTAGTAGTTAAGTTAACTCCAAAAGACTAGTAAGATAACTCGACATAACTGAGAAGCTAATTCCACACAACTAGTATAACTAAGGAAGCTAACACAACAAGTGTAGTGCTAACACAAGTGTAAGAATTATCCTAATAAATAAATAAAAGGATAAATAATAACCTACACTAACAAAATAGGGGAGGAATTACAATACGAATTATAACTCATTACTTTAATTTTGTTAGTTTTGACGAGAGCAGATTCTACCTAGCATTATGGGTGTTAAGGAAATATACCAATAATTAACATAACAAAATATTATTTTAATATCATTATAACATACTAAGAACAATTGTTTGAACAATATGTATCATTATTCTATTATAATACATGTATTTCAAGATGAATACAAATTTACAATGAAAACTCATTAATTACAACATATCACATCCATAAAATTCCTCTTGTTTGGAGAACCTGCAACCAATTTTGCGTCATTCCTAGGAATGAGTAGGAAATCCCCTACACTCAAGCATAAATCCACACATTCATCATTTCTAACATTTTCAATTAAATAGAAGAGAGATAGAGATAGGTAGAAGGAAGAAGGCAAAGTTCATTTCTTATGCATTCAGGGTTTGAAAGTCATTTTGCACTTTACATTTGGGTACGAGAGAGAGAGAGAGAGAGAGAGAGAGAGAGAGAGAGAGAGAGAGAGAGAGAGAGAGAGAGAGAGAGAGAGAGAGAGAGAGAGTTTATTTTCTCTTCATGATTTTATAATCATTTATGTTTCGTGACCATTTTCACTACATTTCAAACCAATTTACATTTCTCAGTTCATTTACATTTTCAAAACAACCAAGTTTCATAGTCATTTCTAGAGAGAGAAGAGGTGGAGAGAGAAAATCACCATACATTTCAAAATTCATTTATACAAGATAAAAGATTGAATAAAATTCTACATAGCATTGCAATGGTATTATGAGGTCGTACACGTGGCTAGAAGTCAAACGAGACTCAAACAAAAGATTCTAGCTAAGGTTGAGAAAACTATCCAAAACATCAAAAGTGCTTACAATAAGGTCTTGAACACAATTCTTTCAAGTTCAATCACACGCTTACATGATTCCTACTTACCCCCATATATATATAATTCATCGTGGACTCGACGTAAGTCTATTATGATGAGCAGAGCTCAAGTTACAAGGGCAACTTAAGGGCCGCTTATCGTACCGCATCAACAACTCTTGTCGACAAAGGATCAGTGGGCCCCAAACCCACTTGAAAAATTAGTTTTCGAAGGCATTTTCATTGAATCAAGGTGGGTTAGGATACTCTTGTTGGAACTCTAGAGGTAGGTGGTAGTGGTTTTTAGTTTTGCTCAAGCTAAGCAACAACCGTAAGTTGAAATTGATCATGTTTTATTGAAACGACTTTGTAACCCTAAGTGTTTGATAAGCTATGAGGGTTTATGAATATGAAATTTAAGAGTGTTAAATAATTTCAAACAACTTGGTTAAGGTTACCTAAGGTGTTCCATGTCACCAGGGGCCATGTAGAGAGTTTCAATTTTGTGGTACATTTGGGTATGGCGCTCCATACACATGACTTTCGAGATCTTTTTTTAACAATTTACGTCAAGGTAAGATTTTTTCTATTGTTGGGGTTACATTTTCTATCATTCAACATTTAATTTTTTTTTTTAAATATGGAAATGATGAAGCAAAATTTAGTGCAAGCGAAATTGAGAAAATCATACCTTTTCATGAAATTCATGATTCCCACATTCGACGAGACCGCATCAAATTCAGGAATTCCAGTAACAGTTTGTGTCTTACTCATTTTTTATCTCTTTGTTCCCAGGAAAAAACGCATTTCCATGAGACTAAATTTTTTTATATCTTTATTCTAGATCCAATTTCTTAGTGTGTGCTTTCTTCTCATATTCAATAGCAGTTCTAAACCTTTGTAATTTCAGATGTAGAATTTCTAGCTTTGTCCTCAAAGCAGGGATATGATGTATATCAACCATTTTCCTTGTTAAATATTGAGTAAGCACTTTCACCTGACCTATCAAATCTTGCTCATAATAGACAACTTTTGATTATCTATATGCAACTACACAATCTCATCTTTCAATGGTTCTATGGCACCTAGAACAACTTCCAACTTCATTTATTTTTTCTACAGTTCCTTGAGTTGATGCTCTTTATATGCATGATGGATGATCACACCATATCCCTAATATCCTATTTTAGCTTAGGCTAGGAGGATATGTTAGAAACTACCGAAGGCACTTTCTTGGATGCCTCAGAGGAATTTTTAATGAACACGTTTTGTGCATACCCCCGTGATGAATGAATTCCATGAAATGTATTTCATGTTAGGCATTCTCACAAACAAATACATGCCATGTGTGTATGCTCCCACATTTTGCATCCATGTCAACTAGGGAGCTTGCAAATACAACATCTAATGAAATGCCCTTTTTATTATGTTGTGATGGGTATCCACGTCCTGTTCCAAGCTCTTGCTTTTGGTTACGTGGAAACTAAATATGTTGGTTGGTTACGGAGGGAAGAGGAAGGAATTGGAAAGGGTTTCATGTGGCAGAAGAGTGGAAGAGACAAAACTACAGAGACCTACATGGAATAGTAGGAAAGGGAATTTTCCATTTCTTATACGATAAAAAAAAATACTCAAAATAAAAAATGACAAGCGGGAAAAGTGTAGTGATAGTTACAAAGGTTAACATGTATGTAGCATAAGTGCTCATATGAAGCAAATGTAAATCCAATACAACTAGGCACTCAGAATCGAATACTTCACATCATAAACCTCAATATTTTTCTTCTTCTTCCTACAATAAACAAAATGGTGACATGCAGTAGTTTCCTTCCTTCTTAGAGGCATGAATGTGCTTCAAAACATATACAGTCAAGAGAAATCAATTTGTATATAGTAAAAGATGAGATATTAGAGACAAGTTTATCTCCATATGCAGCTTATTTTCACTCTTAATTGTATTGATTTAGGGATGAATTTTAGGAAGATATTCATTTAGAATAGTTATTTGGAAATTTTGGGTTATTTTTTTCTAAAAATTTGGTTGGTGTTTGACTTATTAACATTTAAGGGAATTTGGGGGATGAGTACTTATAATTTTTTTTACTCTCTTTTATTTTTTTAGAATCTTGGGTTGGGGAAAGAGAGGGTGACACATGTCACCCTATTAGTTGGGAGGAAATTTCCTTTCTTCTCTTCATATACCTCCTCATATAAGAGGAAAAAGGCTTTTGGCTTGGGATTTTTGTATTTGGATTTGAGGGAGTTGATCTTGGAGCTTTTCCTTTAGAGTGGATTGCATAGCTTAGAGACTTGGAGAAATTTTAGAGGTAGGATTCTTGTGCCTTCTTTTTTATTATATGAATTTGAAGAATAAAATTGATGTTGTGTGTGGATATGTGTGTTGAATGTTGTTGTATGGTTATGATTTTATGTGTTCAATTTATTTTCTCCATCCATCATGTGTAGTGATGGATTTTGGATTAGTGTGGGGAAGATGCAAGGAATTTCCTCTTTACCACATGGATTGATGGACAAGCCATGTTGGCACTCTTTATCTTTGTCCCCTAATATGGTTTGAGGTGGGGAAGGATATTTGTATGGTTTGAGTCTCCATCCCCAACCTTGGAAAATAAACCCAATGAGGTTTTAAAATCCTCCCAAAGAGGAATTTAGGTGTTTGGGAGGAGATATAAGAGGGTGTGTTTGCATGGAGGGATAAGGAGGGCTTATGGAGTTATGTTTTTGTGTGTTTCCTATGGTTGGATCACACTTTTACAGGATATTATTTCTCATCCACTCTTCCCCTTTGGAGGGAAAACATGGAGTTTTCTCCTCTTGTGATTGGTGTTTATTTTGGTGTTTTGTGTGTTGGAAGTTGTTGCATTATGTTTTTGCTTCTTGTTCATTTCCCTACTCACTTGTGAATACTTGAGGATTTCTTTCTCTCTCTCCCATGGGCTTCGAGGGAAGATAGCATGTCCTCCACTCTTTGGAGATGACATATAATGATTCCAATAGGTTAAAAGGAAACCAAGACCTATATCCTTGTGATTTGAAGACATTATGGAGTGGAAAACATGTAAATTTTTAACTTGAAGATTGATGGAGAAAGTTGAAGAATATGTTATGTTGGTCGCAAATTTTGGGAGGCTTATTCACTTGAATTTTAATTGGTTTTGTAAATGATGTAATGACCATTGCTAAGTGTTCCTATTCTTGGGATAAAATTGTATATTTTCACTTGTAGGGGTTGTGTTGGACTATCCACTTGTAAAGGTGTATTGGCCTTTTGTAATCTTGTTGTATTTTTTTTGTAATGATATTTCTTCTTTCCATAAATCATGTACCATTCTTACTCCACCATGTTGCAAGATTCTCCCTATTATTAATTTTGATAATGTAGTGTAAACAATTGGAAAATGGAAGAGTTAGTTATGTTGGATCCTCTTCTTGTGAATAAATTATGTATGTTGGAAATCTTGGTTCTCCCCTATTAAAGTAAATTTCTACTCTTGTCAGTAGGAACATAGTTATATTGTATTGTTTTTCCATGTGGAAAGAAACTTATTTCTTGTATTTTTATGTTTTATAAACATTGTATAATGAAAGGTTCTGGGGTACGCATGTACTATTTTGAAAGCATGTTGACAGTTTAATTTTTGGATGGGTTTTGCATTTCATATTGTATTGAAGAGAATTTTTGATGAAATAAATGTAAATAGAGTGCACTATAGTGCTTACCTTTTCTTGTTTGGTTGCATATCCGTAGAGAAAAATGAGTCTTGTGTAATAGCTCTCTTTGTTAATATATGATGATTTTAATTACTAAGTATGGAAGTAGAAATGGTAGTTCCCCCATTTCATTTTTTAGTATATGGTTAAAATAAATATGAAAATGGTAGTGTAGCACTAGTTTGGATTTAACGATTAAAGGAATTCAATCTAGTGTAATCTTCACTTCACTATGCAAGAAACTTAGAAATGAGATTTGGAGTGAGCTAGTTATCAATTTAGTTCAACCTTACACTTAGTTTTCCCAACAATTTAGTTTCATACAAATCTGGCAGTGGTAATACACTCACCGTTCATAATATCATTTCGTTATGATCTCTAGATATACTCATAAATATGGAACTTAGTCTTGTCCTCATAAAAAATATGTGCAACTACATATATGCAATTTTATAAATGGAAATATACATATGTACATGTATATAGTTTTATATAACTCCTATTTTGAAACCATGCCTTTTTGTAGAGAGATTTTTTTAGAAATATGACTATCATAACCAATGACATTGTTAAATTTTTATGTATATATATATACACACACACATCAATAATCAGTTTTGAAAAATAAAAGAGAGAGTTTCCCCGTGTATATCCTTACTAGAATGCTTTTGTATAACTCAGATTTCCTAATATATATATATATATATATATATCTCGTATATATGTATGTATGTATAAGGATAGAAAAATTGGGGGTCACAAACCCCCCTACGCCCTCCACCCCTAAACCTCCCCAACACTACCCACACCTCCTTTCCCCTATTATGTGGTCAGGTTACCATGTTATCTCTACCGCCCCCATATGTAAATAGTGGCCACAAATTACTATTGCAACTTGCATTTAATCAACAATATAATTCATATATGTATACCCTCTTTAAAATCGTAGAGACTTGTCTATGGAGTTTGCAAACATAAAATAATAATAATGGAACCTTTGATATGGTAGTGTAACTACAAGATTTGTACAAAAAGGAGAGAGTAGTATTTACAATTTGAACAACCCAGATATGGAAGTGTCTCTCTCTTTCTCAAAATTAAAGAAAAGAAAAGAGAGATAAATCGCATAAAAAATAAAATCTATTCCTTATGGCCTCCATGGCCTTCATCTTCCATCTTAAATCTCCCTTGAAATTACGTACACAAATGAGTAGAAAAGAGAGAAATCAAAAGTTAAAAAAGAAAACATAAGATAAGATTTAGGTTATAGGAAGCCATAAAGATCAAGGGATGAGATTAAAAGCATCCAAGGGCACAAAATAAACCCTACAACATAATATGGGTGGGAGTAGACATTTAAAATAGGAATAGGTGAATTTAATTAGTAGAGTGAAATTATTAATGAGAGTTTATTTAAATGGGGAAAATTATTTAAAGTGGGTAACTTAGGAAAGTTTGTAAAATAAAGTATTCCATTTTATTATTGGGAATATGCAATTGTGTTACATTAAAATGGGGGACTTAATTTCTTAGGGATTATATTAAATAAACTAACTTTTTTATTTACCATGAAAATAAATAAATAGTAATCTTGGAAGGGCTTGTATTGAATAATTTGGGAAGATAAAATAGTGCTTTGGTCATTAATAATTTTGTTGAATAAAATTAATATGGACTAAGGTTTTAACCTATCACAACAATGTTAGGATGAGTAGATGAGATAAATTTTAAATATGTTAATTTTTTATTGAATTTTTAGTAATTTAGGTTGACTTCTAGTGCCATAAATTTGGGGCATTCCATATGGTATCAAAGCTCGTATTCCAACACCAGGTGAAATGGGATTTTTTGAGTGTTTAAAACTCAACTTGCCCATCTAGCACATTTTCACTAAACCATTTCATTTCCTCCCACATCGGTCGAACACTGCAATAAGGAATAGGTAAAATCACCTCTTGAATAACCGTGTTCAATCAATCCTTCTGCTAACATGATGGGTGGTGAATGACTACCAAATTGGATGAGTAAATTTGTGACATTAGAGCCACCGGTGGTGATTTGAATACAAATTTTGATCGCTTTATTTGTTTTAAAACAATTGGTAAAAGTTAAGAAAAAATCGTTCAAAAATAATGTGCAAAATGGCTCTGTGACTCCCATAGTGGAGATTGATTCAAATTATAATGTTCTCTAGTGATATGGGAAGTCACAACAACATTTAAACCCAACTTATAATATTGTTTGATCCTTTAGTTGAAGGCATTTTTAGCTCAGTTGATTGCATTGCTATTTGGGACAACTAAAATCTAAGAAATTTCATTTTGATTTGGACCTATAGTTTAGGGAGCTTCAGTAGGAAATTAAAATCTACAAATTTCAACCTTTAGTATTTATACATTTCAATTGATTTCAGAAATTAGTTTCAAGAAAACAGAATGGGGAGTGAGTTTTTCAAGCGTGTATAGGAGGCCTCTAATGCTCATAAATGGGATCATAACTAGAGTTATGGTTATCAAAATTATGTTATGTAAGTTACATATGATTATATATATATATATATATATATATATATATATATATATATATATAGAATAATTTTTTGAGTTGTGATCGCTTGTTTTCAAGACCCATTTTGTATCCAATTTCACTAAAAATATGCTTGAATGGAATAATGAAAATTTAATAGTTGGCTTTGAGAAGGTGCTTCTTGTTCAAGATTAATTCACTATTTTTGGGTTTTGTAAGCATTGTTTGACTCCCTATATGATATATAATTGGTTGGATCTTTTTTTTTTTACCATTTTTGTATTGGGTACTTTCTAAGATAAAATCAACACGTGACCTTCTTTTCACCCGACCTCTCAAGATCGTGTCGGAAAGTCAGTGTAGAATTGAAATGGATGTTTGTGTGATAGTGATATATAATATAATTAGGTAACCTTATGTATTCAACATGTAATATTGTGATCTCAGAGTCTAAGGCAAAGAAATCCATCTTAACCTAAAGTGGTGTAATAGAGTAGTAAGATAGAATGGCAACTTAGACGCTCTGAGTCAATATTGAGCTCTGTCGAGATCCTATTTACCAGCTTTGGAACATGTAGAAAGTGACCTGTGGATGCCTCATATGGATTTCTAGAAAAGGTCATGAAAGTGTGAAACGAGAGGTGCAATGAAACCACAAGGTCTATAGGAGGTTTTCCAGTCTAGTCCGTAAATCCTTATCCCGATTGGGCTGCTATGTTCAACACATAAATTTGTGCAATAATGTCAGTGGAAGTGGTGATGATCTAAATACCAGTGCATGTAAACCAGTGTCGATGTTTAATTGGTCAGTAGGCCCATTGGGTTGTGGGACCAGGGATCACAACCGTGAACTCATGGAGGTTGTGGTCTTTGTATGGTCATATACGTAATCAAGCCCTATTGCTAGGAGTAATCCAATAATCGTAGGCTTGATCAACTATAATGTTTAATGTGTTTAATTGTTCTATCTTCTCATAATACCTAACAGTGTGCGTAAGACTAACAAGTGTAAACCCGTATCAATATCGGTCAACAACTTAGGTCCATTGGGTTGTGGGACCAATGGATCACAACTAAACATTTTCTCTTGTTGTGGACCTTTGATGGTCATGCGAATTGAATTGAATTGATCTGACAAAGAAAACTAATTATCAAAGGAAATTAACATTATGTTCTTTGTGTTTTTACAACATATTTGAATAGAACGATGAAAGCAAACTAATATACAAAAAGTAAATACTTTTTATCTTTTCTGGGATTTTAAACAATGCTTCTAATCTAATAAATGAAATTAAATACAATTAATGAACTAGTTGTAGTTAATTAATCGTGCAAGTATGTGAATCTAGATTTTAAAAAAACTGAACTAATTTAATCAAAACCCTTTTAACCCTATCTTAGAGGTAGATAAAAATTCATAAGTCTAAGAGCTATTTTTCCCCACAACTTCCCCTACCATGTTAAAGAGCAAGATTTATTATAATTTTATCTATCTCGTAATTGCTTGGTTAACTCAAAAGAATAATTTTAATAC
>CM031238.1:37062221-37190865 GCA_018340775.1 Taxus wallichiana var. yunnanensis
ATTAGAATAGCAGGAAGATCTACCTATAGAAGAAAGACATATATTTTACAAAGGAAATAAAATATATGTACAAAATTGAAGGCATATTTAATTAAAATAAAAGAAGGTAAGAGAAACCCCTATTTCACTTGAGTTTGAAAATGAAGAATATTTGGTTGTATAAATACAATATAAAGGTATAAATTTAGTATTGTTGTGAAAGAATCATTTTAATTCATAAGATGATTTCAGAGAAAGGTCATGTGTTAGTATTAAATGAAAGCATGGGATAAAAAGAGAAACAAGATGTAAGGGGGAGCTATAGCTCGTGTTATTTTAATTATCCAAACCACCATTGTAGTAAAATTTGATACATATTATGGAATAAAACATAGATATTCTCAACTTGGAGCATCGCACGAGCAAGATGCAAAGGAGATGGGGAATTTTTTTCCAGCGTGGTAAAAAATGGCCAATTTGAATGTAAGGGTGTAGGAGCTTTAGAAAATGTGCCCAAAGTGCTAGGAAGCTTAGGACTAAAATAAAGGAATCACTCTTCTCATTCATATGTTATTTCAAGAAGTTTTAAATGGTATGTCACTAAAATATTTCCTCTAATAGGTATAATAGGTATAAATTGTGAGTTCCATTCTTATATTGTAATTTTTGTACTTTTAGAGTTTGACTAGCTCTTTGAGCTCGAAGATCTTTAAGGGAGATTACATATTGTGTACCTAAGCACAATAGATATATTTATATAAGGTAGTTTTAACATCATTAGTATTATTATCATCATGTCTTATTTTTGGTGATTAGATTTATTGAAGATTTAGGTGATTAGTTAGGTATCGGTTGGTTAAGGTTTCGTATTATTGCAATACAATATGGGAAATCCCTACATAATATATCTTTGTTAGTTTAAAAATTACAATATATCAATATAAATAGATAGTGACCATTGTGAGATATCTCATTGGTTTCATTCAGACTTACAATTGAAGTCCACACTTTGGTTTGCATGTGCTTCCATTACTATACTTTATAAGTCATTTATACTTTATATTTAGAGTTCCATTTATCTTGGTATTATGGAAGGCCGCAACTTATATAAGTGTAAAAATTTAATTTTCACCTTCACATCCCAGGATTAAATCAACATGCACACTAAAGGTATCAAAATAACTTGTTTATTTATAGAAAAGTGAGGATTAATTTCATCTTTATTGAAAAATATTAGAATTTATTGATTTCCATAACTATTCTTAAAATAAAATAACTAATTAGTTGAAATTCCAAAAAGTAATGTGTGAGGGTTAGTTTTCATAATACATAAAAAACATCATACGCCAATTAGAAAAATTTAGATGGAAGGGTTGAAAAACACTATAATTTTAATTCTAAGAAGACTTAGCTCTAAAGAAAAGCTATAACAAATGCTAAAAATTTTAGGGTGAGAATAATTTTTACGTTTAACATTAAGGATACCAATTTGTTTGATACTTTGTGTGAGAGAAAATGTCAAGTAGACAAACAATAAAAGAAATCAATTTAATTTGAACTCTCTCTTTAAATTCCAAATTCTATTAAATCTAGTAAGCCATGTGCAAGGGGAATAATTTAAATTCCATTACTTCTTGATATTGTACAAATTTGAGGAAAATTACTCCTACACATGCACATACATATATATACACAAATATGTACATATATCTAAATATACACATGCACGCACATACATACACAAACACTCACACATGCGGGCATGTGCATGTGCACCTCACACACGCGCAAGTCTGAAATCCCATGAGAAGTGTTTATAAAGTTGTACAACAATATCACTACTAAACCTTCCATTAAGCCAAAAGTGGTTGCAGCTTGAGCTTCTAAAGCATGACATTAGGAAAAATATCCTTAATATCAAAATTAGAAAAAAAATGCCTCATCCTATTTGAAAATTTATGGAAACTAGTCTAAAAATTTGGGATCTTTCATTTAATTTGTCCTAAATTCCCTCTTTCTCTTTCTTGTGTTCTCATTGAAAATTGAGTTTTGGATATTGTTTCTAGAGACCTCCAGTAGGTGTATGTGACTACACAGAGGGTCATAAATTAATTTTTGATGTGTCACTAGGGTTTCACTATCCTTCATTGTTGGTCACCTGTGTGTCACTAGAAACTAGTAAAACAAGTGATAACCTACAAAACCCCCAAACTACATCAAATGATTAAAAAATAAAGATGAAAATGGGTATTCAGATTGACCCGATGGCCACTTGACAGAGTGAACTTACGACCGAGCGCTACACTACATCTCAGACTCCATGTAGTTCTATGTGCTTTTGTGTGAAATTGCATCCTTAGGTTTTGATCATGCCAATGACACCAAGATATAAGGATAGAACTAGATAAAATGTAAATGTTTGGGATGGAATTTATAACTTCCCTTCCTATGTAGTGTGTATGCAGACTAAGAAGCCAAAAAATGTTTTTACTTTGATAGTATGTAGACAAGATATTCCTTGATAAATTACCAACCCATATAATGGTATTAATGTTGTGTATATATAGGGATATCTTATTTGAAATTTTACACTAATGACACAACATGCCAACTAGGACCTCGAGATAGGAGTAAGAAAACAAAAAAACTAACCAAAAATTCAAAAATGTAAACAAAAATAAAGAGGACATGAGTGCCCAAGGTGGAAAGGAGTGCTTGTGTGCTAGTGTACAGATTGGGATACTGGTGTTATGAGATAATTGATGAAAAATGTGAGGATATTGATAGACATGAATCCTCGTGACTTGATCGGAATCGGTGTAGAAGTGAAAAATTTGAGAGAGGAAGATAAGAGAAACAACTAAAACAAGGAGATGGAGTAGGAAGTGTGTCACCAATGAAAACTTTTCTTACTCAATATCCATACATATAAAAACATACTTGGTGGTATATTAAAATAGTAATATGTGTGTGATCTTGTGTTTATAACCTAGTGGTGGCAT
Source organism: Taxus wallichiana var. yunnanensis (assembly GCA_018340775.1). NCBI lineage: Eukaryota > Viridiplantae > Streptophyta > Pinopsida > Cupressales > Taxaceae > Taxus > Taxus wallichiana. The sequence continues at coordinate 37,065,203 of CM031238.1, forward strand.
GAACAACATTACATATCCGATAGCATGGAAAAATGCTATCAAGTGGTGACATGGAAAATTGATACCCATTTGGTAGCATGGAAAAATACTACTGGGTGGTGGCATAGAAAACTGCTACACATCCGATAGCATGGAAAATATATACCAAGCAGTGGCATGGAAAATTTATACCCATTCAGTAGTATGGAAGACTACTACTGGTTAGGAGGCATGAAAAATTTCTACCTATCTGGTAATATGGAAAAATTCTATTACTTAGTGGCATGGGAAATTTCTACCCATCGGGTTATCGAAACCTATTACCATTAGGTGATGACATTATGCCAATGTGCGGTACACTCAGTAATGCCTCATTCGGCATTACACCTGCCCATACATCGGTGACCTTGTTGCTAAGCCTTGAATGTTGTTGTGCTCCTTTTGATCTGTTGTTGACTTTACCCTTGTCACAGGGAATATTCATCTTTCTCCCTCTTCATCGTGTCTTCTTGTGTCGTGTCGATGTTACTACTGCTGGCCCCTACAACATTCTTTACAATCTTCCTATTAAAGTAAAATTGTGTTCTTGGATTCACAAACTTGATCTGTCATCATTATTAATATCATTATTATCACTATTTTTAAGCTTCAAAATTAATAAATAAATAAATATATATATTTATATATAACAAAAAAATAATGATAATACGATAATATTAAGTTGTGTCGATCAAGCAATATTTATTATTATTATTATTTTATCTACTTTTCATTTTGTTGTATCGTTATGTTCACTCCTATAGACCGAACCTTGTTTCGCACAGGAAAAGGGTTACCCTGTCTTGGCACCATGGTCAGTCATTGCTCTATGTTCACCTTCGAACGTTAACCTCTAGTTTCTCCCCTCGGTCATTTAATCCTGCTATCGTGTTGTTTTAATTTTTTAATAAAAAAATGACTTTTGCTTCCTCCAACATGCCCATCATATGTAATTTAATCTCTTGGTTGGCGTAGGATTATTGGGTTTCCCTTCTTCCTCTTTTGTAGGGGGTTATGTGTGTGGCGCAACTTTTAGAAGGGGATTATTTGTTTTGTGCCCAAATTTATTTTGACTCCTCCACCTACCACCTCTCACCACTTCATCATCGACTTGGCCCTTTGTCACATGGCCTCCACCAATGAATTTATTGGGCTGAGCATAATCCTTCTTTCCCTTGCAAAGGTTTGGTTTTGTGCTATCTTATTTGTTGTTGTTTGAATCTTCTTTGGCATGGAGGGTGGTTGAGAACCTAGAAATATTTTAAGGCTTGAAATAAATGACACCGACCCACCATTACTTCACCTTGTTGGCCGCTTTTCTTTTTCACCGATTTTTTCCTTCTAACTCCTTGGCTTGTGTATTCCTTTGGGTCTGGCTGTGTGAAATGGATCCTTGTTCCTTGGATGCTGAAGCACCTTTTTTCTAGTAATTTATTTTGATGGAAGATGGGTGCATGGTTTGAAAAACACCTTCTTCCTTTTGTTGTTGGCCACTAGCTTTTTGCGGGTCGTTTTTCTTCTCTGTTCGATAATGGTGGACATGCACATTTTCCTTTGTTGCTGGCCATTCTTTTCTGGTATGCAAGGTGTAACTTTAGAGACACATTTTGGAATTGTGGAGGTAAGAAGCTCCTTTCTCTGGTAGTTACTGGCTACATGGATGGTTGGTGAGGAGATTTGAAGAGGGGATGCAAACCTGGAAGCCCTTCCAGTGAGAGAAAAGGGATAAGTCTTATGGTGTGGCTATACAGTGGCTCTATCATGTGAGTACTTGTTGTCACAAAATCATTGCACCCTCCTAATGGCCTGAAAATGAATCACGACATTCAGTTTGATAGTGACACATGGGATCATCTCTCAAGCTATGGGACTTAGACTAGAGATGAACCTCTAGAGAAAGTTCGATTCCTTTGTTTAAACTAGATGCTCTAACTCTTCATGGGATTAAGGAGAGATTGCAAAGAAATAAATCCTAAACTAGAAGTGGTGATGCACCAAAGAGCAGGGATGTTCAACTTTTGGAAGGGTTATTGTGAGTGAGATGCTAGCATCCTAAATCACTTTCACCTATTGTAACTAGAAAGGGTATGAGTACCACAAACTAGAAACACATGTTCCTTTGTTAAACTTATACAAAAGAGAAAGGACACGATTTGGTTCAGATACAGATAACTTTATTGGAAAAATTAACACAAGCACATCTTAAGCACCCACTTTACGCAAAATAAAGATAATGTAACTTCTAATCAATAGTAGGAAAGGTACAATCATAGCTGAAGAGAAAATAACCACATCACTTTATCTTGGCATACAATAAATAATCTGAAGCAAAGGCAAGTTACTCAAACATACTAAGGAATCACATTCACAAAGCATGTAATAAATAATTATTTCACATAGTAATTTAGATTTTCAAATGACAGAGTGTAATTCTGAATAAAATTAAAAGGGTCTTAACAAATATTTGAAAATACTCTTCCAAGCTTGAAGAGTAAAATCACCAAAATCTCGAAATTGTATCTCCATGAACTCTAAGCTTTCATCTATTTATAAGTTCCTTAGGCTGAGCCATTTCAGCTTTGAGCCCTTAACTAACATTTTACTAAAAATAGAAATGTCATTAAATTAAGGGAACAAGCTCCCATGAAAATAGAAAAACTATTGCAAGGGTTTGACCGAGTCAACCCTGCAACTCTGACCGATCTGGAGCTCAAATTTTTCCTTCCATGGCTGTTCAATCCTGATTTGGCTCTATAACTTGTTCATTTTTTTCGAGCTTCTCTTGGTTTTCCTTCAATACAATAATTCTTTGATTGTATTCGAAAAAGTGTTTGATTATTCCCTGGATCTCTTCATCTTCAGGTCCACATGTGTAGTGACTTACTACATCTGCTATCTCGATCTCTCTAGTAATTCGGGCTAGTATTCTTTTTAGCTTGAAAATGACCTTGGACATCCTTCCTATGAAGTTCTGGCACAAGGCCATTCTATCGATGGAATCAAAATTTAAATTTCTTGTGACATCATCATCCCGCTTCACCAAGTCTTTGATGTTTTCCTGAATCTATTCTTCTTGATAGTGGAAATGTTTAAAATCATCCACTCTCGGAATTCCTTGCGATGGGAGGCCCGAAACTCGGCTTAGCAGTATGATTATGTCATTGACTTCCTAGATGAAGTCTTCCCTGTACAAGGTTCTTGGCAACTTGACCATGCTTTTGGACAAGTATCTTTTCATGACAATCTTTGTACATGAATCAACATCCTTGTTCCAATGTTCTACTGTGATTTCAGGTGAAATAGTGGCGTAGTCTTGAACATCAGGTAGCCTGAGGAGATCTTCAAAGAAATCAGGATCTAGGCGAATGACCACCTTATCATCGTCATCTTTAACCGACATAGAATCCGCATCGAAGTGGGTAGCTGCAGCTAGAACAAATTTAGGACAATGCATTGAAGCAGAAAACCAGCCGCAAGGACAAGTCCGCTGTCATAAATTTCTTGCATCCATGGCTTTTTGTTAGGAGCCTTTACTCTGCTCTAGAAATCTGGGAAGTCAATCTGTCCTAATTCAGTATCCCCTATGTTGCCTAGATCAGACGATAGGCAAGACTGAGGAGAAACTCCAAGGAATGAATATTTCATCTTCTCTTTCCCTTTTGAAGTAGAAGTAGACATGAAGTTCTGGATTTCGAAGCCAAAGAAGGAAAACTCTGAAATTCTATAGGATGAAAATCTCTGAAAGAAATCTCCAAAGTCACAATTTCTAAAATTTTGAAATGCCATGTTCCAAAAGTCTCGAAAAGAAAATCGCTGAAAGAAAGCTCCAAAATGAGAGTATCTAAAATTCCAAAATAAAAAACATCCAAATCCCAAAATGAAAACTTCCGAAATGGAAATCTCTGAAATCCTGAAAGAATGTTTTCCAAACAATTTTCTCCGAAATGGAAATTCCCAAGTGAGTTTCCTGAAACTCTAAAGTGATTTTCTTCAAAGAAATTTTCCGAAAACACTTTCTCTGAAATGATTTTCTGTGAAGTCCCACAGGATTTTATCTACAAAGTGAGCTTCCCAGAAAATGCTTTCTCCGAAAAGAAAAACTAGAAACTCTACAAAACTTGAGATCTACCTCGAGATGATTTTGTGAATAACCTAAAAAACTGGAGATAACTCAAAAATGAAAACATGGTGAATGGGAAGTCCATTATTTGAAAAACACACAAAAACAAAAGGAAAGAAAACGGGAGACGAGAACAAAATTAAAATCTAAAACTAAAAAGAAATAACAAAAATAACATACCTTGAAAAAGGACATCGAAAAAGACAAGAAAAGGGGATGTCAGAGATATTTTTCAAGTGAAAATGACCGTAGAAAATCGAGTTTGAATAGAAAACCTAACATTTATGGTGAAAATCCAATCCGTACAGGGTTTGGTGAAAAAATAAATGCTCGAAAAACTCCGAAGTTCCGAAACCTAAAAACCTGAAAGTCTGAAAATTCAGAAATTTAGGATTTCAGACTTTGGGGAAATTGGAAACAAAATGTGAATTGGTGATGAAAAGTTCTGAAACCCGAAAATCTGAAAATTCATAATTTCAGATTTCGGAAAAAATGAAACCAAAACACCAAATGTTCGAAAGAAAACTCCAAATTCGAAACTTGAAGGTCTAAAAATTCAGACTTTCAGACTTTCGGACTTCAAAAAAACTTCTAAAATGAAAATTCTGAAAATCTGAAATCTAACAATTAGACTCTAAGACTTGGAAATTCATTGTACAAGGGATTTCTTAAAAAAATTGTCGACCTCATTTGACTTATCTTTTAGGGTAAGTTAAATTGCTAACATTTTTGTGGAAAGGAGTCCCTAAACAACAAAAACAAAAGAAGAAAAAGAAAGAAAAGAAAATGAACGATGTGCAAAGCACTTGGAGGAAAGAAAAAACTCTATACAGGGTGGAACAATCTCAAAAGAAAGCCTTGAGATGTATCCCATTCACATGAATGGGTAATTATTCTCCATTGAGTTTGGATAGATGAAAGGAATTCACCTCTTTACAACTTGTGATAATATAGGGCCCACTCCAGAGGGTGTCAAACTTGGCATGCCTACCCGGTTTAGCTCAGTCTTCATCCCACTTAAGGACCAACTCTCCTTCCCTGAATGATCTATTTGAAGCTTTCTTATCAAAGGATTTTTTGACCTGGGTCTAATGATGTGTGAGCGTACACATAGTTGTATTCTGAGTCTCTTCTAACTCCATGAGTTTAGCAAATCTCACTATTAAGGCATCATCTTCCATTACCTCGAGCCGATAGGCCAAGTCTAAAGAAGGTATTTCTAATGAAAGTGGGAGTTTTGCTTCCTATCTCAGTATACCATTATGAAAGGTGAAACCCCAATGGCCTTTTTAGGTGTTATTCGATCTTCCCATAGAGTGACCTTAAGTTGCGTATGCCAGGTCCTTTTATTTGCTTCCATCGTGCGCTTGATGATCCTTATCAAATTCTTGTTGCTAGATTCGCCAACCCATTTCCCTGGGGATAGTAGTTAGACAAAGTCTTGAGATAGACCCCATTCTTGACGACCCATTCACTTATTTTCATCCCGAGGAATGCCATTGCATTGTCAGAGATAACAATAAATGGAACACCGAACCTTGTCATGATATTTTCCAAGAATTCAAAAATAACCTTTTCGTTGCTTTCCTTCAAATTCATTGCTTCTGTCCAGTGAGTGAAATAATATGTAGCAGTAAGGACCCATTTATGTCCTTCATTGGATGGAGGATTGATCATACCAATAAAATCTAACCCCCATTGAACAAAGGGTTGATCCACCTGAATGGGATGCAAAAAAAGTGCTACCACCTTTGTTTACACTGTAAAGAGGGAACATTCCTTACATTTCCTTACCCAAAAATGAGAATCTTTGAATAAGTTCGGCCAATAATAACTAGCTCGCATGATTTTGGTAGCCATTGTTCATGCTGAATAATGCCCTCCTAAGAGGCCATTGTGGAACTCCTCCAATATCTTGCTCACCTATTTTGGCTTGATGCAGTGTAGGAGGATGCCATTCAAATCCTTTTGAAAGAGAACATTATCCACCACAATGTATGGAATAGATTGGAGGTGGAAAGTACATCGTTGAACCTTATCCATATTTGGAGGATATACCCGAAGAGAAGGAAATTTTGCATCTTAGTTAACTAATCAACCTGATCATTTTCACCATCGGATTAAGGAGCACAATGTCTTTGTCATCTTTAGTTTCCATGTTTATAGCCAACTGTTGGCATAACCCATTGCCTTGACAACCTTAGTGAATTTGATCTATACATCGTAATCCATTACTTTCATGATCCACCCATCACGTTTCTCATTCATTTCCTTATTCAAAAAAATTATTTAACACCGGGGTGAGAAACCATTAAATGCACCTTGTTGTTGGACAACATGTGCCTGAATTTTTTTAGAGCTCGAATGACTACAAAAACCTACTTTTTGATGAATGAATATTTGAGCTCGTACTCCTTGAGAGACTGACTAAAGAAGGCAATTGGTTGCTCCATCAAATCATCATTATGCTGGGTTAGAATCCCTGAAATGCTCTCCTGTCCTATGAAAGCATAGAGAATGAAGTCTTTATCAAACTTAGGATTCACCAATGTGGGCACCTGTGAAATGGCTATTTTGATAGCCTTAAAACTTTCTCTTCCTTCCTTCATCCATGAAAATGGAATATTCTTTTTTAACATGGTTGTAAGTGGCCTGGCCATTGTTGCAAATTGGGGAATGAATCATCGCACAAAATTAATGGTTCCCAGGAAGCTCTGGAGACCTTTCTTGTGGCTCAGAAGAGATAAGGACATAATTGAATGAATTCTGGCCGGATCAATGATAGTCCTTCGTAGAGAAGATATGTCCTATGAACTTTCCCTCTTGAACTGCGAATATAACTTCTTAGGATTCAATGAGACCCCAAAGTATTTACATTTTCGGAAAACCTTTCATAGATGTGTAATATGATCCTAAACATGCTTGGAATAGATAGTTATGTCATCGAGGTAAACTAAGATAATATTGTTGATGAGCCCTCTGAATGCCATATCCATAGCTCTCTGGAAAGTAGCCCCTGCATTGGATAGCCCAAATGACATCTTGTTGTATGCATAAGTGCCCCATTTAGTAGTAAATGCTGTCTTGAATTGATCAGATTCTTGGACCCGAATTTGATTATACCTTGAATATCCATTGAGTAAAGAAAACCTTTGGGCCCCTAATACTATTTGAAGAATCTGTTCCATTGATGGCAGATGGTAGTTATCTTTAAGCAAGGCACGATTCAAAGTCCACGTACAATCGAATTTCACCATTCTTCTTTCTTACAGGTACCAGATTGGCCACCCATGACGAATGTTTGATGGGAAAAATTATGTAGGCTTCGATAAGATTTTTAGTTCCTTCCACATTAATGGCTCAATTTGAGGGTTGATCGGCCTCTACTTTTGATGAACTGGCTTAGAACTTGGGTCCAGTTTAATAGTATCTTGTACTAGGCTTAGATAAAAACCATACAGGTCCTTATAACTCTAAGCGAAGATGTCGTGGTATTCTTGCCACAACTCAGTGAAAGCTTTCTTTTCTTGATTAGTGCACACTTTTCCAATCTTCAGAAATTTCTCACTAGCTACCTTAACCTCCTCAAAGTCTTCTTCTTTGATTTTCATGTTAGTGCCTTGCCACTTGACCTGATCATCTGTGTCAAAAATGAATTTGAGAGTGACTAGGCCTTTTGGTAACTTATTTCCTTTCAACTGGATGACTTGATTACCATATGATATCTGAAATTTATCCTGATGTTTGACTGCGAACTCTGCTTCTTGTTGTAGGAAGAGGACAATTTTTTCATCGTTGTTGAACACTTGCTAACTATTCACATTATCGTGTCTTCGCAAGATGAACCAACATTTTGACGATTTATCATCTTTCCTCCATGATATCAATAGGTATGTCATATTGTGAGCCCACCGTGGCCAACCTATCAGTGTCTTGATTCTGACTTCTGGGAATTGCATGAATTCCAAAAGCCTCAAAATATTCAATTAGATCCCAAACTCAATTTTTGTATGATCTTAGAAGATCATTCTTGGATGCACTGTGCACCGTTACTTGATGAACAACCAACTCACTATCTCCAAACATAGTCAGAGCCTTGATTCCCCTCTTTTGAGCCAGCTGGATCCCTTGCACTAGGGCTTCATACTTAGCAACATTGTTGGTGCAACTAAACTGCAATCGGAAGGACGAGAAATATTTATCTCCTTTTGGAGAGATCAACATAACTCCCGCACTAGATTCCAAGGGACTATTTTCTTGAAAGGGAGAATGGTTCGTTTGATATTAAGATTGGAAGGGGTGAGTTATATTGGGACTGCTGCCTCTTCATTGCTACAAGTTCATTACCAAAAGTTTGCAATAGTGACTTCACCTCAGCCATGTCATTAGCAGGGTTAGACGCAGGCATGGTTGCTGAATTCGAAGCTGCCAGAATTGGCGTAAGAGCTCGCTGTTTTCTTGCGAGTTCTGCAAACATAGGCATAAGAGGCCTAGGGGAAATTTTACCTTCTTGAATTAGGCTTATCAGTTGTGACAATAATTTCATAGACGTCGGGAATAATATTGCATCCCATTGATGAATCGACGGCAATATCACTATTCAACGCTTGTAAATAATATAGGAAAGTTCTTTGTGGAGATGGACATACAAGAGCCAGAATTCACTTCCAATTTTTTTTGAAGTGGAGATTGAAATCACTCATATACTCTTGAGGAGATCTTTTGATGGTATGGAATTTTTCCACAAGTGATAAATGATCACTTTTGTCTTCAAACTGCTTGCAAAACTTGGTGCCCAACTCATTCCATGTAGTAATTGAACCAACGGTTAAGCTCCTGAACCATAGAAGTGCCCTTCATTTAAAATAAGTAGCAAGAAGTCTAACTACTATGTTATCTTTTGTGATACTATGAATCTGCATGCAAATGCTTGCTACGTCCCAATATGTGTTCTCGAGGGAAATATTAGTTTCGCCATTAAAGAATGGAAAACTTTTAAGTGCTTCTTCTGGTATAGCATCTCTCTCGCACCAACTATTGCAGGGCTCTTGTTAGCATTAAAAGGAGGACAAGCATTTGCCACCATTGTGAATCTACGTGGATTATACCTTGGTAGAGGAAAACATCCGTCAGGTGGAGTTGAATGCCCCCTACGAGGAAAATCCGCAGGTGCGGTGACTAAGGACTTTTGCCTCTTCTTCTTGGAGGAGATAATGAAAGCTCTATATGTTGATAATTTCCCTACCTTGAAGAAGATCTTGTATGAATCCTTCACATAAGTTGATATACTGAACTTTGAAATCTAGAGATATGGAGTCACCAGGTACTTAGATTGATAAAAATGAGAAGATAAGTACCAACTCTATCCCACCGGCGTGCCAAAAACTATTGTCACAAAATCACTGCACCCTCCTAATGGCCTGAAAATGAATCATGACATTCAGTGTGATAGTGACACATGGGATCATCTCTCAAGTTGTGGGACTTAGACTAGAGATGAACCTCCAGAGAAAGGTTGGCTTCCTTTGTTTAAACTAGATGCTCTAACTCTTCATGGGATTAAGGAGAGATTGCAAAGAAATAAATCCTAAACTAGAAGTGGTGATGCACCAAAGAGTAGGGATGTTCAACTTTTGGAAGGGTTATTGTGAGTGAGATGATAGCATCCTAAATCACTTTCACCTATTGTAACTAGAAAGGGTACGAGTACCACAAACTAGAAACACACATTCCTTTATTAAACTTATACAAAAGAGAAAGGACACGATTTGGTTTAGATACACAGATAAATTTATTGGAAAAATTAACACAAGCACATCTTAAGCACCCACTTTACACAAAATAAAGATAACGTAACTTCTAATCAACGAAGGAAAGGTAAAATCACAGCTAAAGAGAAAATAACCACATCACTTTATCTTGGCATATAGTAAATAATCTAAAGAAAAGGCAAGTTACTCAAGCATACTAAGGAATCACATTCACAAAGCATGTAATAAATAATTATTTCACACAATAATTCAGACTTTCAAATGGTAGAGTGTAATTCTGAATAAAATTAAAAGGGACTTCACAAATATATGAAAATACTCTTCTAAGCTTGAAGAGTAAAATCACCAAAATCTTGAAATTATATCTCCATGAACTCTAAGCATTCATCTATTTATAAGTTCCTTAGGCTGAGCCATTACAGCTGGGCCCTTAACTAACATTTTACTAAAAATAGAAATGTCATTAAATTAAGGGAACAAGATCCCATGAAAATAGCAAAATCAAGCTGTTGCGAGGGTTTCACCGAGTTAATCTTGTAACTCTAACTCGATCTGGAGCTCAAATTTTTTCTTCCATGGTCACTTAATCCCGATTTGTACTTTATGACTTGTTCATTTTTTCCGAGCTCCTCCTGGCTTTCCTTCCATACAGCCAGTCTTTGATTGTATTCAAAAAAGTGTTTGATTATTCCCTAGATCTCTTCGTCTTCATGTCCACATGCGTAGTGACTTACTACGTCTATTGTCTCGATCTCTCTGGTAATTCGGGATGGTATTATTTTCAGCTTGAAAACGACCTTGGACATCCTTCCTATGAAGTTCTAGCACAAGACCATTCTATCGATGGAATCAAAATTGAAATTATTGTGACATTATTATCTTACATCACCAAGTCTTTGAAGTTTTCCTCAATCTATTCTTCTTGATAGTGGCAATGTATAAAAACATCCACTCTTGGAATTCCTTGGTAGATGGGAGGCTTGAAACTCGGCTTAGCAGTATGATTATGTCATTGACTTCCTGGATGAAGTTTTCCCTGTACAAGGTTCTTGGCAACTTGACCATGCTTTTGGACAAGTAGCTTTTCATGAAAATCTTTGTACATGAATCAACATCCTTGTTCCAATGTTCTACTGTGATTTCGGGTGAAATAGCGGCATAGTCTTGAACGTCAGGTAGCCTGAGGAGATATTCAAATAAATCAAGATCTAGGGAATGACCACCTTATCATTGTCATCTTTAACCATCATAGAATCCGCATCGAAGTGGGAAGCTGCAGCTAGAAAAAATTCAAGACAATGCATTGAAGTAGGAAAACCAACCGCAATGACAAGTCTACTGTCATAAATTCCCTCCATCCATGGCTTTTTGTTAGCAGCCTTTACTCTGCTCCAAAAATATGGGAAGTCAATCTATCCTAATTCAATATCCCCTATGTTTCCTAGATTATACGATAGGCAAGACTGAGGAGCAACTCCAAGGAATGAATATTTCATCTTCTCTTTCCCTTTTGAAGTAGAAGTAGACATGAAGTTCTGGATTTCGGAAGCCGAAGAAGGAAAAACTCTGAAATTCTGTAGGATGAAAATCTTTGAAAGAAATCTCTGAAGTCACAATCTTTGAAAGTCTGAAATGCCAAGTTCCAAAAGTCTAAAAAGAAAATCACCGAAAGAAAGCTCCGAAATGAGAGTATCAAAATTCTGAAATGAAAAACCTCTCGAAATCCCAAAAATGAAAACTTCCGAAATGGAAATCTCTGAAATCCTGAAAGAATTTTATCCGAGAAATTTTCTTCAAAGTTTTTCTCTGAAATGGAAATTCTGAAGTGAGTTTCTCTCGAAACTCCAAAGTGATTTTCTCCAAAGAAATTTTCTGAAACACTTTCTTTGAAGTCTCACAGGTGATTGTCTCCGGCGAGTTTCTGAAAACTCTTTCTCTGAAAAAGACAAACTAGCAACTCTGCAAAAACTTGAGATCTACCTCGAGATGATTTTGTGAATAACCTGAAAAATTAGAGATAACTCAAAAATGAAAACATGGTGAATGGGAAGTCCATTATTCGAAAAACACACGAAGAAACAAAAGGAAAGAAAACAGGAAGATGAGAACAAAAAGAAAATCTAAAACCAAAAAGAAATAACAAAAATAACATACCTTGAAAAAGGACATCGAAAAAGACAAGAAAAGGGGATGTCAGAGATATTTGTCAGGTGAAAATGACCGTAGAAAATCAAGTTTAAATAGAAAACCCTGACATTTATGGCAAAAATCCGATCTCGTATGGGGTTGGTGAAGAAATAAATGATCGAAAAACTCAAGTTCCGAAACTCGAAAACCCGAAAGTCTGAAAATTTAGAATTTCAGGATTTCAGACTTCGGGAAATTGGAAACAAAATGTGAATTGGTGATGAAAAGTTCTAAAACCCGAAAGTCTGAAAATTCAGAATTTCGGACTTCGAAAAAAATGAAACCAAAACACCAAATGTTTGAAAGAAAATTCCAAATTCTGAAAACCCAAAAGTCTTAAAATTCAGACTTTTGGACTTTAAAAAAAACTTCCGAAATGAAAATTCTAAAAATCCAAAATCTAAAAATTAGACCCTAAGACTTGAAAATTCAGTGTACAGGGATTTCTTATAAAAATTGTCCAACCTCATTTGACTTATCTTTCAAGGCAAGTTAAATTGCTAACAAGTACCATCGTCAAGCTCCAAATCAGCGGAGTTGAATCTAGACTCTTAAATTGTTGCTACCTTTTTACAATTTCATGAAACAAATGTGTATTCTCCTTGAAATGGTGCCTAAAAAGGATTTTGGGATTTGTTTATTCATTTCCTTGAGTGTGCTGGTTATTCCTCTGAGTTTCCTTTTGCTGAATCACTATTTTTTTGTGACTGGTTTGTAAAAGGAGAAAATTGCATTCTCTTTACTCTGTTATTTGTAGTGGAATGAGAACATTACTATACGACTAGGATACATTCCATCAATTGTTCATACTTGGTTATTTCTTTCTTTCCCTTGCTTGGACCATCTTACTACATCCATTTCCTTTTTCCAACTTAAGCACACAAATTTGGGGGTTATATTTCTAATTTAGTGGACTGTAATTAATTGGAATAATATCCTTAATGTAAGGATAATCTGGATGGGAATTATGTTAGCCATGTTGTTCTGATCCTTTCATTCTTGGTGGGTATTTTAGAAAAAAAAATCTTACTCAAGCTTGAGGTTTTACCTGGGCTTGTATACGTGACCCTCTTGACCACACCTGTAATCAAGGCATAGTTAAAAGAAATTAAAACAAATAAAAAAGGGTAAGAATCAAGAAATCTGTTTTGGATCATTTTCACTCCCTATTGGTTTTTGGTTTGTACAATTATGGTTGTTAGGCCTATGTGGTGCGAGAAGTGATTAGAGTGAGCTGATCCTTTATGGAAATATTTATTAACTGAAGACCTTCCATGGGGTGTTATATATGAGTGGATAATCCAAATTATGGCATCTTATTGTAAGGTGTTGGTGATTATGTATTAGTGGGAATAATAATACGAGCTATTCTACTATTTGTGGAAATTGTCTCCTCCGTTGAATGTTTCTAATATTTTCTTTTATTATGTGATTTTAGGTCAATCTGTGGGTTGGACCTAAAATCCAAAAGGGGTCTCAGGAATGTTGGAGGAAAGTAGACCCTATTCAGGGCCTCCTTGTGGATTACAAAACCTATGGTTTTAAGATGGACTCTGCGATATAGAACCCATAATGGGTTGGGAAACCACAAATATATATATATATATATATATATATATATATATATAAATAATGTATACATATATATAATGTATATCTTGAGTTTCCCAACCTCTTTGAGTATCTGGATGAAGAGGAGTCTTCTTAAGTCAAATCTCATAAGGGTATACCTTGTACTCAAAAAGATGTGTGATGTAATGGCCTTCATGGAAGAAATGATGGTTCCGGGTGGAAACTGTGACTTGAGAGTGTCTATATCTGTTCAGAGGTTAGTTCGGTTAGAATCAATCACTTATTGTCTATCACATAGAATGTGAGTATAACCAATGTGTGATGAGATGGATAGTTTGTTTAGATGTGTACTATGGTTCGACTTGTCTGAGATCAATGAACACTAGTAGGTTGCAGCCCATTAATGATTGCTTGTTATTAAGTTGTGTTGTTATCATCATCGAGACGTATTCTGGTGGTCATAGTATCCTTTATTGATGAAGGAATGGATTCAAAGGTATTGTTGTGTGTTTCATTCAAATGAAAATCATTGATTGGGTGTTTTGGAACTTTATTAAACCTTGGGTTTTATATCTATGGAGGGTTTGGGTATTATATTTAAATCACGTAATCCATAGGATTACATGATTGAAATCTCAATTTCATGGCCCCCTTTTTTGTTTTAATCTCTATGGCCTTGCCTTGATTATTCGAGATATCGTTCTTACTAGAATATTTGGCTTCATCAGTGTTAGCTGGTGTAGATCTTTATCTTATGTGATGAATTTTGATTAGTGGATTGTGCTTCGATCCATTCTTGAAGTAGAATATTCCTTTCATGATATTGTTAAATGTTAGCATATTGTTTTTTGTGTATTCTCAACATGCTCAGTTCTCGTGAACTGACTCGAGTTAATACTTGTGCAAATGGACCTTGCGAGTAGATAAAATGGAAGGATTGATAAAGGTTTCATCGGTTATTTTATGAAGTTCCTTGTAAGAATGTGTATTGTGTTGTAAATCTTGTAATGGTGTTGTAATGGAGTTTGGAAGGCCTCTTGCCTTGGATTTTCTTAGTACTTGTGAAATAAAGTTGTTTTATCCTTTTGTAGAAAAACTTGTATTATTATTGTGAGGAATTAAACTCAATCATCACCTTGTTATGTGTATTTTTGTATGATATTATTTTAGTCATGAAAATTTTGTAGCATGGTTTGACCTTTTTTTGGTTACCTACTTGTTCTCGGAAAAATTTCAATCAAATCTTTTGACACCTTTGGTTCTTTGTGCCATGTTGAGTAGAGATGTTATAACCGTGTTTAGTTTTCTCATGGAGTAATGGTAGTTTCTTCTTTTGGGTCATAAAAATTTTCACGTTTAATAATCCCCCATGGTCTTGGCACTAGTGTAATTATTTGTATATTTTAGTGAGTGGCAATCCTTCCTCTAATGTTAAACAAAAAGAAAGTAAAATGAATTCATAGATGAATCAAGAAGTAAAATAACATTGAAATTTGGGTTTCTCATTGATAAACTTAAGAATCTTAAATTAGAAAGAAATGAGTTTTGTACAAGTGTAAAGAAACCTACCCTCATTATCCTTAACTAGATTAAACTTTATCCCCTTTTTCATGATATGTTAATTAGTTCTAAAAGTATTTTTCCTTGTTGGCTTTTGCAGGGGATATAGTCAGATCATAGTTAGTAGGGGAGTTTGATTAAGGACACTCTAAGACTTACAGTCTTCTCTGGGGACCCCATGTGTTTCTCTTGTCGTACTTAATCAAGAGATTGATAAATGAAGCTTTTACCCAAATCCCTTTGAACTCTTTAGTCTCATTAAAAGGCCAGCTAATAACTAAAGAGATCATGATGATGAAATAAATTGACCTTCTCACTTTAAATCTTTCCATAGTTTATTGTAATATTCTCTTAAGCGTGGTTAATAGTTGAGTCTTTCTCAAGCAGAGTGTAGTTCTGAAACCTTATGGCACTCCATTTCATTTGGACCTTACGCTCATCGCCTTGTGCAAGGGAGGTCTAAATCAAGAGTCTGTAGCTTGTGTTGGTTTAAGATAATCTTGTGGGGATTGGTTCACCCCACCTCCCTTCTAGTGTTAACCTAATAACTGATCAATCCAATAATTGTCACATTAAAGATGATGCCCTTTCAAAAAGTTTTACCCAAGCCTAATGTCTCTAAGTGTAAAAGAAAGGATTTTTAACCCTTGTAAGAAGAATTTTTCTCAAATCAAACCTTAATCTCCTAGAACGTAAGATAAATTTTGAAGGGCATGTTTCAGTAAAATAAATAACCTTAAGAAGATGTTCACAGTGGGTTGTCCTGAATTGTAACTATGTACTGTAGTTGGGTTCCTTGTGGTGTCTTGTCAAAGAAAAAGTGAACTTTCCTTGATGGGTGTTGGTTGTTCCGTGTTGCCTATGTGGTCATAGTTGTGTCAGGTTGTTTAAAAAGTTAGTTATAACCTTTGTGTCCTCCTGTAAGGTCGTTTATCCTTCGAACAAGTCAAAAACAAATTATCCTGTATTTTTTTCTATGTTTCCTTGTGTGTCTCAAATAGTGGGTGTTATACTTGGTATCAGAGCTGAGGTTAATGCTCTCGAACCTTTGGGCCAGTTTGGATTTGTGATGATATTACATGATGGTGTTGCATGATTGTGATGGTGTTGCATGATGGTGGTTGATATTGGAAGAGTAATGTGATTTAAGCGTGATGTGAACTATGTCGTAATTGTTATATTGTTAGTGCACATGTTGTGTATGTCACTTAGTGCGTAACTGATGGCATGTTGATGTGTTAAAGATGAGAGTATTCTCTCTCCTTGTCAAGAATTCTATGTGAATTTGAGTGTGAAACACTATTTTGTTGTGTGTTTGGAAGAAATGTGATTGTTGATTTCGGAGTGTTGGATCCTTTGGGCATTCGTGATGTGTGGGTGTGCTCATGTGTTGTGTGACTAGGTTGGTTGTAGTGAATTGGATTTCTTAGTGATGTCATTATCATTTGAGTAGAAATGTGTGCATTCCCATGTTATATGGTAGTTCACTGTGTGTCGTAATTGTTCTCATCATAAGTAATTCATGTGATATGTAATGAATAACGTCGTAAAATTGGGACATATGGTGAGTATATGATCCCTATCATATGGTGATTGCACTTTGGGTGCAGCATGTGGTGATGTGGTATGTTGTAATTGTGAATGTAATGTATGTGATATACCCTATATATGTACCTTGTGAAGGTGCTATGATTAATGTGTGTGAACCACCATTGTGTAGTGATGTAGTTGCATGTTATGTTGTGAACCTTACGTTAACCGACCTTGAGGGAAATTGGTAAAAGTGTATGTTTGGAGTGAGGAATTGTATACCATTGGCCAATAACTCAAGCCGACCTTTGGTTCCGTAGATTATGACCTGTGCTTCTTTCCTCTCTCCCTATGTGGGTGTTGTATGGATGCAACCTAAGTGTAGTTATGACTGTGTTTAGCCTTGTCGAAGTGGTGGTGGGATGAATCAGATAGAGATGATGACAGTTGTACTATTGATATGTTATTTTTATGAGCTGAGGCTCGATGTTACGAGTGCCAAAAACTCATTGAGTACCCCCTTGGTGGTCAGATAAGGCCACATAGTTATCATAATGTGATATTATTATATGTGTATTTTATTTGAAAATTGAAATTTTATTTTATTTCTGCAAGGACCAATAATTTTAATTATCATCATGCTTTACATTTAGGGCATTTCCTTAGTTTGTGGTACTAACATGCATATTTTGACACTAACTATGGCTATTTGGCCATTCATTTTTCTTGGTTTTGGATCTTCATTTAAATTTTAAAATTTTACCGCCTTGCCCAAGGCTTGTACTTTGCCACTTGGCATTTGAATCGGATTTCTATGTTGGTCCTATTATCGTGATGTGTGGAATAGAGTCATGGGATGCACCATGGAATGGTTGGACCTATGGACCTTCTTGGTTGTATGGGGGTATGCCCCAAGGAGTTATAGATAACTAGTGGGTTGTTGGACCACAAGTTATTATGTCACTTGGGTTAGGGGTTTCTAGACTCTATGTGCCTAGGGCCATAGGGAGACCGGCCTCATTAAGGGAGGCATAAGAGAATTGAGGGAGGCATAAGATACTTGAGGGAGGCATAAGAGACTTGAGGGAGGCATAAGAGATTTGTGTGTATGATTGATGTTTCGGATATATGTTGAGTTATTGTGATGTCTTGGGAGTGTTCCTATGATGTATGTGTTACTCATGTTAGTTGAGTTTGTTTTGTGATGTTGTGGATATGGCATTGAGGCCCTTGTTGACCCTATGTACATGTAGCTATTTTTTGAGTTGTGTAAAATCTTCATTTGTGGAATTATGGAAATTTCAGGTTGTTGTAGTACACCTTGATCAAGTATTCTATATGTTAGTCTTAGATGTGTGACAAATACTATGTTATGTAGACCGTGCATGTTCCCTTCCATAAATTGACTAATCTCTTGTGGTGTGGTACCGTCATGAATTATGTACTTGTATGCTTGGGAATTTGTAGTGTTTTGTATGACCCTAGTAGGGTGTCGTGATATCAATCCATGTTAGGCACCCTCAAGAATGAACAAACTAAAAATTATGCAACAATGAAATTTCTAAGAACTTGAATTAAGAATAAGGTAAATAAAAAGAGACTAATTAAATAATGAGTAAGAGCAAACTGCCAATATTCACATAACCTTGAAAGTTAAAATTTAAGCCAAATGTTCCCAAGGCCACCCCATGGCCATGCTATAGCGTCTGAAATCTTAACCATAGAGTGTAACTTCACCCTCATTTGTTCCTTGTTGCTTACCGCTTTCTTTCCCTTTGTGTTATGTCACATGAAGGAAGATACTTTCTTAAGGGGGTAGAATGTAGTGCCTTGTTAAGCATTACACCTGCCCATATGTCGGTGACCTTGTTGTTAAGCTTTGAACATTGTTGTGCTCCTTTTGATATGTTGTTGACTTCTCCCTTATCGCAGGGAATATTCAAATTTCTCCCTCTTCATCGTGTCTTCTTGTGTCGTGTTGATATTCGTACTCACTGGCCCCTTCAACATCCTTTACGATCTTCCTATTAAAGGAAAATTGTGTTCTCATATTGACAAATTTGATTGTCTATCATTATTAATATCATTATTATCACTATTTTTAAGCTATAAAATTAATTATATATATATATATAATAAAAATAAAATAATGATAATAACTATATTATTAAGTTGTGTCGATTGGCCAATATTTTATATTATTATTATTATTTTATCTCCTTGTCATTTTGTTGTATCATTATGTTCGCTCCTATAGACCAAACCTCATTTCACGCTGGAGAAGGGTTACCCCGTCTTGGCGCCATGGTCAGTCATTACTTTGTGTTCACCTTCGAACGCTAACCTTTAGTTTCTTCCCTCGGTCATTTATGTGCTGCTTATCATGTTGTCTTAATCATTTAATAAAAAAATGAATTTTACTTCCTTCAACATGCCCATCGTATGTAATTTAATCTCTTGGTTGGTGTAGGATTATTGGGTTTCCCTTCTTCCTCTTTTTCTTCCATATGAATATGTAGGGGGTTGTGTGTGTGGTGCAATTTTTAGAAGGGGATTATTTGTTTTGTGCCCAAATTGTTTTGACTCCTCCACCTACCACCTCTCACCACTTCATCATCGACTTGGCCCTTTGTCACATGGCCTCCACCAATGAATTTATTGGGTTGAGCATAATCCATCTTTCCCCTTGCAAAGGTTTGGTTTTGTGCTATCTTATTTGTTGTTGTTTGAATATTCTTTGGCGTGGAGGGTGGTTGAGCACCTGACAATATTTTAATGCTTGAAATAAATGACACCCACCCACCATTACTTCACCATGTTGGCCACCTATCTTCTTTCATTGATTTTTTTTCTTTTGACTCCTTGGCTTGTGTATTCCTTTGGGTCTAGTTGTGTGAAATGGAGCCTTGTTTCTTGGATGTTGAAGCACCTTTTTTCTAGTGATTTATTTTGATGGAAGATGGGTGCGTGGTTTGAAAAATGCCTTCTTCCTTTTGTTGTTGGCCACTATCTTTTTATGGGTTGTTTTTCTTCTATGTTCTTCTATGTCGATAATGGTGGACCTACACATTTTCCTTAGCTGCTGGCCATTCTTTTCTGTTATGCAAGGTGTAATTTTTGAGACATGTTTTGGCATTGTGGAGGTAAGATGCACCTTTCTCTGGTAGTTGCTAGCTGCGTGGATGGTTGGTGAGGATATTTGTAGACTGGAGGCAAACTTGGACACCCTTCCAGTGAGAGAAAAGGGATAAATCTTATGGTGTGGCTATACAGTGGCTCTTCCACATGAGTACCATTGTGGAAGCTCAAAATCAGGCATGTTGAATCTAAAATCTGAAATGGGTGCTACCTTTTTAAAACTTTATGAAACAAATGTGTCTTCTCCCTGAAATGGCCCCTAGAAAAGGATTTTGGGATTTGTTTATTCACTACCTTGAGTGTGCTAGTTATTCCTTTGAATTTCCTTTTGCTGAATTGCTAATTTTTTTGTGAATGGTTTGTAAAAGGAAAAAATTGCATTCTCTTTACTCTGTTATTTGTAGTGGAATGAGAACATTACTATATGACTAGGATACATTCCATCAGTTGTTCATACCTAGTTATTTCTTTATTTCCCTTGCTTGGACCATCTTACTTCATCTGTTTCATTTTTCAAACTTAAGCATACAAATTTGGGGGTTATATTTCTAATGTAGTGGACTGTAATTAATGGGAATAATATCCTTACTGTAAGGATAATCTTCTTTGAGAATTATGCTAGCCACGTTGTTCTGATCCTTTCATTCCTGGTGGGTATTTTAGAAAAAAAAAAGATCACTCAAGCTTGAGGTTTTACCTGGGATGTATACATGACCCTCTTGATCAACCTATAATCAAGGCATAGCTAAAAAAAATAAAACAAAAAATAAAAAAAATAAAATAAAAAGGTAAGAAGCCAGAAAATCTGTTTTGGATCATTTTCATTCCCTACAGGTTTTTGGTTTGACGATTATGGTTTTTAGGCCTGTGCGGTGGAGAAAGTGATTAGAGTGAGCTGATCCTTCAGGAAAGATTTATTAACTGAAAAACTTCCATGGGGTGTTATATATGATTGGATAATCCAAATTATGGCATCTTATTGTAAGGTGTTGGTGATTATGTATTAGTGGGAATAACAATACGAGCTATTCTACTATTTGTGGTAATTGTCTCCTCCATTGAATGTTTCTAATATTTTCTTTTATTATGTGATTTTTGGTTAATCTGTGGGTTGGACCTAAAATCTAAAAGGGGTCTCAGGAATGTTTGAGGAAAGTAGACCCTATTCGGGGCCTCCTTGAGGATTACAAAACCTATGGTTTTAAGATGGACTCTGCGATATAGAACCCATAATGGGTTGGGAAACCCCAAATATATATATTATGTATACATATCTTGATTTTACCGTACCTCTTGGAGTATCTAGATGAAGAGGAGTCTTCTTAAGTCAAACCTCATAAGGGTATACCTTGTACTCAAAAAGATGTGTGATGTAATGGCCTTCATGGAAGAAATGATGGTTCTGGGTGGAAACCATGACCTGAGAGTGTCTATGTATGTTCAGAGGTTGGTTCGGTTAGATTCAATCACTTATTTTTTGTCACATAGAATGTGAGTATAAGCAATGTGTGAGGAGATGGATAGATTGTTTGGATGTGTACTATGGTTTGACTTGTCTGAGATCAATGAACACTAGTAGGTTATAGTCCATTAATGATTTCTTGCTATTAAGTTGTGTTGTTATCATCATCGAGACGTAATATTAGTGGTCATAGCATCCTTTATTGATGAAGGAATGGGTTCAAAGGTATTGTTGTGTGTTTCATTCAAATGAAAATCTACTGATTGGGTGTTTTGGATCCTTATTAAACCTTGGGTTTTATATATATGGAGGGTTTGGGTATTAGATTTAAATCACATAATCCATAGGATTACATGATTGAAATCTCAATATTCTGGGCCCCCTTTTTTTGTTTTAATCTATAAGGCCTTGCCTTGATTATTTGAGATATCGTTCTTGCTGGAATATTTGGTTTCCTCCTTGTTAGATGGTGTAAATATTTATCTCGTGTGATGAATTTTGATTAGTGGCTTGTGCTTCAATCCATTCTTGAAGTAGAACATTCCTTTCATGATATTGTTAAATGTTAGCATATTGTTTCATTGTGTAGTCTCAACATGCTCAGTTCTCGTGAACTGACTCGAGTTAATACTTGTGCAAATGGACCTTGCGAGTAGCTAAAAAGAAGGATTGATAAAGGTTTCATCGGGTTGTTTTATGAAGTTCCTTGTAAGAATGTGTATTGTGTTGTAAATCTTGCAATGGTGTTGTAATGGATTTTGAAAGCCTCTTGCCTTGGATTTTCGGTACTTGTGAAATAAATTTGTTTTATCCTTTTATAGAAAAACTTGTATTATTATTATGAGTAATTAAATGCAGTCATCACCTTGTTATGTGTATTTTCTTTATGATATTATTTTAGTCATGAAAATGTTGCAGCGTGGTTTGACCTTTTTTTGGTTACCTACTTGTTCTCAGCAAAAGTTCAATCAAATCTTTTGACACCTTTGGTTATTTGTGTTGTGTTGAGTAGAGATGTTATAACCATGTTTAGTTTTCTCATGGAGTAATAGTAGTATCTTCTTTCGGGTCATAAAAAATTTCACGTTTAATAATTCCCTCCCTATGGTCTTGGCACTAGCGCAATTCTTTGTATATTTTAGTGAGTGGCAATCCTTCCTCTAATGTTAAACAAGAAGTAAAATAACAATGAAATTTGGGTTTCTTGATAAATTTAAGAATCTTAAATTAGAAAGAAATGATTTTTGTACCAGTGTAAAGAAACCTACCCTCGTTATCCTTAACTACGGATTAAACTTTATCCCCTTTGTCGTGATACGTTAATTAGTTCTATAAGTATTTTTCCTTATTGGCTTTTGGGGATATAGTCATATCATAGTTAGTAGGGGAGTTTGATTAAGGACACTCTAAGACTTACACTCTTCTCTGGGGACCCCATGTGTTTCCCTTGTCGTACTTAATCAAGAGATTGTTAAATGAAGCTTTTACCCAAATCTAGTTGAACTCTTTAGTCTCGTTAAAAGGTGGTTAATAACTAAAGAGATCATGATGATGAAATAAATTGACCTTCTCACTTTAAATCTTTCCATAGTTTATTGTAATCTTTTCTTAAGTGTGGTTAATAGTTGAGTCTTACTCAAGTAGGGTGTAGTTCTAAAACCTTATGGCACTCCACTTCAGTTTGACCTTACGCTCATCACCTTGTGCAAGGGAGGTCTAAATCAAGAATCTGTAGCTTGTTTTGGTTTACGATAATCTTGTGGGGATTGTTGGTTCACCCACCTCCCTTCTATTGTTAACCTAATAACCGATCAATCCAATAATTGTCATATTAAAGATGACACCCTTTCGAAAAACTTTCACCTAAGCCTAATGTCTCTAAGTATAAAAGAAAGGATTTTTAACCCTTGTGATATGTGGGTGTGTTGATGTGTTGTATGACTAGATTAATGTAAAGTGAAATGAGTTGTATACGGATGTTTTTTACCATGTTTTGAAGAAATGTGTGTACCATCTTGTAATGTAGCAATTAATGTTGTGGTTGTGATGTTACTATGTTCATCATATGTATGATTTGTGTAATACGTAATGATTCATGTCATGATTTAGGGGCATATAGTGAGCATATGAACCCTATTGTATAGTGATTGCACTTTGGGTCCAGAATGTGGTAAATTGATGTAATGCACCCATTGAATGTACGATTGTGATCTAATTTGTATATGTACCATACGTAAGACATTATGGTAGTTATGTGTGTACCACCATTATGTTAGTTATTTTTTTGCATGTTATGTTGTGAACCTTACGCTAACCAACCCTAAAAAGGGAATCAGTAAAAGTGTATGTCTAGAGTGAGGAAAGGTGTATGGTTGACCAATCACTAGAGCCAACCTTAGGCTCCGTAGATGGTGGCCTATGCTCATCTCTCTCTCTTTATGTGGTTGTTTTTATGGATACAACCTTAGTGCAACTATGACTGTGTTTAACCTTGTTGAAAAGGTGGCGAGATGATTAGATAGTTGTATTATTGATATGTATTTTTATGAGCTGAGGTTTGATGTTATCAGTCTATAAAATCATAGAGCACCCCTTGGTGGCCAGATAAGGCCACACAGTTATCGTAATGTGACATTATTATAAGTGTATTTTATTCGTAAATTGAGCTTTTTACTTTATTTTGCAAGGACCAGTAATTTTCTTGATTGTCATGCTTTATAGTTTTGGGCATTTCCTTGGTTTGTGGCACTAACATGCGGATTTTGACACTAACTATGGCTATTTGGCCATTTATTTTCTTGTTTTTTTAATTTTCTTTTAAATTTTAAGATTTTACTATCTTGCCCAAGACTTGTACCTTTCCACTTGGCATTGGATCAAATTGTTATGCTAGTTCTATTGTTGTGATGTGTGGAATAGGGTCATGGGATGCACCATGGAATGGTTGGACCTATGGACCCGCTTCGTTGTATGGGGGTACGCCCCAAGGAGTTACAATAACTAGTGGGTTGTTGAACCTCGCGTTATTATGTCACTTGGGTTAGGAGTGTCCAAACCCTATGTGTCTTGGGCCATGGGGAAAACTAGTCTCCTTGAGGGAGGCATAAGAGCTTAAGGGAGGCATAAGATTTTGAGGGAGACATAAGAGACTTGAGGGAGGCATAAGAGATTTACGTGTATGTGTGACTGATGCTTCAGGAGGTATGCAGATTTGTTATGATGCTTTGGTTATGGTCTTATGATGTAGGTGCTACTCATGTCAGTTGGACATATTTTGTGATGCTGTGGATATGTCATTGATGCCTTTGTTGACCCTATGTGCATGTAGCTATTTTCTGAGTCATTTAAAATCTTCATCTGTGGAATTGACGAAATGTCTGGTTGTTGTAGTACACTTTTTCAAGTATTCTATTTGTCAGTCATGGATGTGTGACATGTACTATGTTATGTGGACCATGCTTGTTCCCTTCCATAAATTGACTAATCTCTTGTGGTGTGGTACCGTCATTAAGTATGTACTTGTATGCTTGTGAATCATCAATGTTGTGTATGATCTTGGTAGGGTGTTGTGACTATAGTTCATGATTGGGCATCCACAAGAATGAATAAACTAAAATTCTACAACAATGAAATTATAAAGGACTTGAATTAATAATAATGTTAATGGAAACAAATTAATGAAATAACGAATAAGAGAGAACAACCAATCTTCACAGAACCTTGACAGTTAAAATTTCTGCCAAATGTTCCTAAGGCCACCATGTGGTTGTGCTTTAATCAACTGAATTTTTAACCATAGAGTGCACGTTTGCCATATATTTTTCCTTGTTGCTTACCACCTTTGATTCCTTCAATGTCATGTCGCATCGAGGATGATGTTTTCTTAAGGGGAGGAGAATGTAATGCCCCATTCATCATTGCTCTTTTTCTTCTTCGACGACCATGTTGCTAAGTGTTTAACATTGTTGGGCTCCTGTTGATCTTTTATTGGCTTCACCCTTGTCACAGAGAACAATTGCAATTCTCCCTCTTCATCATTCCTGCTTGTGTTGGTGTCGATGTTTTCTGTTGTTGGCCCGCGCAACGTTCCTTGTGATTATCCTATTAAAAGAAAATCTTGTTCTTGCTTTCTCGATCTTTCCTGTTGATTGTTATTAATATGATTAATTATTATCATTATTCTTATTTTAATCCTAAAAATAATAGAATATATATATATATATATATATATATATATATATATATATATATATATATATGTATATATATATATATATATATATATATATATATAATAAATAATGGTAATAATAGTATTACAAAAGTAATTTTCGATTGGCGATTATTTGATTTTAGTGTCAATTTTTATCAATACTATTATTAATTACCTTTAAGATGTTCTATTTTATTATTGATATTTTCATGTAGTGTGAACCTCATTTCACGTAAAGGAAGATTTTTTCTTTTGCGGTGCCATAGTCAGTCGTTGCCTTGTGTTGCCATCATAATGACAATCTCTAGTTCTCCCGTCAGTCCATTGTAGCTTGCGATCATGTTGTTTTATCATTTAGAGTAATGGAGAAATTAATTCTTGCTCATTCTTGCTTGGCCGTTTGTGTGCGATCCTATCTTCTCGGGTTGTCTTGTTCCATTTCTTTTCAAACTAGATAACATCATATAAAAAAGGGTAAAATAAATCAAGTAGCTTTGACATTAAACTTATGGTAGAATTTTGCACCTTCTACAACATGTATAACTCTTCGCAAAACCGTAGTTTCCTTAAGTAATCCGCTTCCACACGTAATAATGTTTTAAGGGCGTGTTTCTTCTTTGGACAGATGGAAGGAGGAGGTCGTTGTGGCTAGTCTTGTGCAGTTAATGCGTTCCTCCCAACTGAATGAAGAAAACATTTATCTTACTCTTCTCCTAGCCTATGCGCCATTCCTGCTCCCTTGCCTAACTTTGCAATTAAACTGGGTTGTTAGCTGGCGGTTGGTGGGAAGTTATGGACTCCTGTCTTTTCCTTAAATGTTTTTGTTAAAGCACACGCATTGGATTCTCTTCTTCAAAATGAAATCTTGATAGTATGTTCTGTAAGGACTGTAGTGCTCTTGTTTTAGGCAGTTTTGTGTTGTATTTTGAAGGGGAGTTGATTCTTGGAAATAAGTATGGTTTGGAGGTGCTGGGCTCATTTTTGGGTCTCGTGTGGCTAGGGAAAAGTAGACCACATTTTTTAGTTTTGGCCACTTCCTTGCTCTACTCTTGCAATCCTTCTTTTGGTGGCCGCTCACCTGGAAAAAGTTCTCTCATCAGATGAACCTACTCCGGTACTACTCTTACTTTGCTGTTCTCTCTCTCAAACATTATAGGCCACTTAGAGTTTGAGGAAGAGTGTATGGGTTGTGGGTGTTAATCCTTTGACTTCCAGCAAATGCCATTCGCGGGTTTGATCCTCCTTCCTTGCTGTTGCTCCTTTCCTGTTCCAAACGTGAAGGAAAATGGAGGATAGGAGCTTTGAAAATGGAGAAAAAGGAAAGGTTGCCTATTATAGGAACTCGTGGCTCTTCTTGGGGTGTGACTTGGGGAAAATAATGTGTTACAGGCATGTTAAATCTACTCCTTGTAATAGTTTTCTACCTTCTTTCAGTATCTTGAAATGAATATTATTTCTTCTTGAATGGCACCTAGCAAAGGTTTTCGTGGTTGTTTTATTGCTGCCTAAGTGTGTTGGTTGTTCCTGTAATCTCCTTCTAAAATTGTTGGCTTTGAATGAGATGCTCCCTTTTCCTCCTTATGGCTTACTCCATTTCATACGTGTATAAATGGGCTTTTGCATTTTTGTGTGATTCAAACAAGTTAGCAGTAAAGGAAACATTATTGAGTTTATTTGTTTAACTTACTCTTTTAGAAACTGCGATGACATGTGGGTATTCGATGGTTTACTATATGACTGGTAAAGCTTGTGTAGTATGTTTTGGTCGATTTGGTTTCTGATTATTATGTACAAGGAAAATTGAATTTAAGTTGAGCCATACCCAGAGGTTTGACCTATAACACTGTGGCTTTTCTGTTGTATGGTTGTGTTGTAACCTATTATAACAATGGGTAGACTCTTTTTTTTGTTGGGTGAAAACAATGCTTGGGGATTCAATGTCATGACCTATGATGGCCCCTTATCGAGCCCTTGGTATTGATAATCTTGGGATTTAAATCCCATTTTTATTTACTGAGCTCTTAGAATTGAGAACGTTAGCCCTTGCCCAATGTTTGTCTGATATTAAAGTGGGGGTTGTCACTATGGGTTGGAAATGATATTGGTACATGGGTTAACCCCAATGATTAAGTAATTGTGTCTTCTAGGTAAATGGTAGTTTCTTTAATAATTAATGAAGGAAAATAAAATTAAAAAAATAAAAATAAAAATAAAATAAAACTCTTGGAATATGTACAGTTTGCTTGTGGTATTTCCTTTATGTGAATGGGTGTGTATCTATGATTTATGGTGTTATTGAGGAAACATATTTTTCGTTTACCTTATAATGATGAATATCTATAATGCCTTAGTATGGAATATCATTCTCTATATCGTTAGAATAAGAGGAAAAGATCAGGGTTTCTGTACTTTTGTGTTCGAGAGTATTCCTTTTTGTGCCTTGTCAACGTATTAGAGCAAAGAGATGCTCTCTGTAGTATTGGAAGAAAGGGGAGTACCATGAGATTCTATACTGATATATTCCTCTCGTGGCTCATGGTATCAATTATCTGGAAAATGGTTGACCTGTTCCGAAGGGCCATGTGGAGTTGTTAATAGTTTATTCACTTCACCATTGACACAAAGCTCTTGAAAATTTTCAATTCCTTATTACACTGGTAAACCACCCCAGATGGATATGTGTGTTGTTTGTTTCTTCTTTCTGCTTGCACTCGTGGTAAGGCCTTATTAGAAAATGGGGTATCGATGGTGTATTACCTATCGTGTATTTAACCCTTTGAATGCAAACTCGATTATCATATATTATCAGACTTGGTTGTTGAATGTTCTTTTTGTGGCTTCATTTAATATAATCAGCTTTCAGTATGTATGATGTTGTCGGAATTTTGGTAAATTATTAATGACTTTTGGGGTTACCCTTCCCTTATAATGTTTAGAAAAGTTGATGACTATGATGAAGTTTGTTGGTAGATTAATGGATGTTTGTGACTGTTTAATGTATCTGAAGAGTGGCTTTGATTATGTTAGCATTCATTACTTCTTTTTAGGAATCCTGTCAGGAGGAGGTGATAAAATCCTTGCTTAAAACTGAAACTATATATTGTTTTTTTTTGGGGTTACGCTCCCTTTTGCTATGACACCTTCCTCCTGGAAGGATTGGATAACCTTGTTTTGTTTTGCGTCTTGATCGGAATTAATATGTCTTTGACTTCCCTAGTTTCCTTGCTTTTGGGATGGGTGGATGCGGTAGTAGATTTCAATCACGTAATCCCTAAGATTACATGATTGGAATCTTAATACTCTTGACCTTTATGTTCCTAACCAATAAGGTCTTGCCTTGATTTTAGAGTTATCATTCTTACTAGAAATTTTGGCTTCCTCCTTGCTGGCTGTATAAATCTCTTTCTCATGTGAAGAAATTTTTATTAGTGGGTTGTGCTTTGATCGATTCTTGAACTAGAACATTCCTTTCATGATATTGTTAAATGTTAGCTTATTGTTGCAATGTGTAGCCTTAACATGCTCAGTTCTTGTGAACTGACCCAAGTTAATACTTATACAAATAAATTAATGTAGAGGTGACCAACTTGAGAGCACGTAATTTCATAAGTGATCAAATATGAAACTATCCTTTGCTAAGTAAAATTATATAACTTGATATCCCTAGCTGCACTAGCGAACATTATCCTTTTTATGGTGAAATCTTAAAACAATCCTGAGGTGAAATAAATTGTTAGTTGTTAGAAAATAATAAGATTTAATAATTAGGAGGAAACAATTTAGAAATCACGTAATCTATCTCTCAACCATTTGAAAGGTAAATTGTTTTCCTTTGTAAAAATCATTGAGTAAAGCCTAAGTAAAATCTTTAATAATATAGGATAAATTCTCAAGCTTCAATAAAATATTGGTTAATAACTAATGAGGTCTTAAAGATGAATTCAACTCGACCTTCTTCCTCTAACCTTTTTTCTCAAGGTGCTCTATATTTATTCTCTTAAGTGTGTTGAACGCGAACCCATGTTGTTGTAAGGGTATGAACGAGTTCTAGTAGTGTAAGTGTGAATAGATGGCCTTGTGGAATTAAATTACCCCTTTTACTAAATAAACGAATTAAGCAAATAAAGGTCATAATAGAGAAGACTTAAAGCAAAATTCTCTTCAGAATAAAAGTAAGAAACTTAGCATTGTAAAGGGAATTGTTCGAATCATACCCAGAGTCCTGGAGAACTTAAGATAAGGATTGAAGGATGTTTTATCAAAATAAATAACCTTCAATAATTTCTCACTATGGCTTGCCCTAACTATAAGTGTGTTATGTGGTGGTTTCCTATGTTTTCTTGTGAAAAAGAAAAGTGAATTATCCTTGATGGGTGTGAACATTTCCGTGTTACCTTTGTGGTCATCCTTGTATCGAGTTGTTCACAGAGTTAGTTGTAACCTTGGTGGTGACATGTTGTGTTGTGTTATGTGTCAATCAAGTAAAAAAAAAAGTTATCCTGTATTCCACTGTGTTGTTAGCGTGTGTGAATTTTTAGGTCGTTACACTACCGGATGTTACCCTTTTCGCTTATGCCTTTGGATTTTTGGCTTTTACTTTTGGTTTTTTCACAGGCTTAATCTCTCTTACCTTCGGCTTCAACTTTTAATCTCAAAATTAATTAATTTTGGAATTATATTGTATTACTACATAAAGGTGGATTAATCATATATATAATAGTATATTATAACATAATGGAAAATATACCAACATTGGTCGACCCTTAGTGGAAACAGAAAGGAAAAATTAGGGTTAAATTTATTTTTGACCCATAAAATTTTTGCAAACTTGCTACTCTTGTACGGTAGTAAAAAAATATCCAATTTCAAACTTCTAAAATCCTAATCTTCGTACATGTACGAATAATCACCCCTAAAATGAACCATGATTGTAATAATGGATATTCAATATAAAACTCAATATTAAGGACACATTAATGGGATTATTATTCAAGTTCATACATATATTGTGAACCATACACACTTACTTACACTACAAGATAATGGGTATGTATCCACAATTTTTCTACAATTTTTGTGTGGATATGTTGATGTAAATTGTGAATCCAATTTTGTGGACTACACCTACATTTTTTTGTGAAAACATTAAATGTGAAAAATATTGTGAAAATTTTACAATTAAAATATTGTGAGAGTTTCACAATTTTATAATTGTAGGTCTCTTATTTTATTGTTGTAATAATTTCCCTTTTTTAATTCTCATAATCTAAAACTTATCAATATTATTATGTAATTTTTAGAATTTTTCACTACAAATTTAATAGATTTTTAAAACTAAATTATAATATTTAATTTGTGTAAATTTTTATTACATAATAAATTAAAATCTTACAATTACATATCATTGTATTATATTTTATATTTAAATAATTATTTTTCAAATTATATACATACATATATATATATATATATATATATATATATATATATATATATATATATACATATATATATATATATATATATATATATATATATATATATATATATATATATATATATACATATATATATATATACACATATATATATATATATATATATATACATATATATATATATATATACACATATATATATATATATACATACATATATATATATATACATACATACATATATACATACATACATACATACATACATACATACATACATACATACATACATATATACATACATACATACATACATACATACATACATACATACATATATACATACATATATAGATACATACATATATACATTGTTGATATATGAAATTTTCACAATAAAATTTATGTAAAGTAGATCATTCATAATTTAATATTAAATTACTATGAATTTGTAGAATATCTACAATATTATATATCAAAGTACAAGGATATATATATATATATATATATATATATATATGTATGTATGGTAATGTAGAAAGAATTAACATTTATATATGAATTTTTCACAATAAAATTTATGTTATGTAGATCATTCATAATTTAATATTCAATTACTATAAATTTGTAGAATATCTACAATATTATATATCAAAGTACAAAGATATTGTGAATATTCCACAAATAGTCTACAAAACTTATTTTTATGGATATCATTGTGGATAAAGAAGCCCTTCTCTAGTAGTGTTATAATCAACCAACTAGTGAGACATATTCCATGATTTCTCATGTGATCGTTTGTTATATTTCTTCTAACACCATTCTTTCTCATGTTTATCTTGATACTAAAAGTTTCATTTGGCTCCATGCTTCCTATTATTTACAATCATATTGTTTCTTGATGTAATCTAATTCATTCACTTTAGTATCAAATTCAATCCTTTGTTCCAAACAATTCACAATTTGTTTCCTTTCCTCTTACATATATTCCAACATATTCCACCATTACTTTCCTCCCCTTTGAGGTGACCACTATGATGAACACCATACACAAATTGCAAAATAAAATTGAATAATTAAATCAAAGGCCTTTAAATTTATGCAAAATTGTAACTTTTAAAGAAATAGTACATAACCTTCAAATTGGCTTATGATGTGCTTTCTTACCCTTTTTCAATGAATTTCATTGTTCCAAAATTTATTTTTTCTAATAGGAAAGGATACCCATTTCACTACTATATGTCATTATCTTATGTTTCTTGTTTTCAATTAGTACACGATGATCATTTATTGACCAATATATTTCGTAATAGCCTAAATATGTTTCTCTTGATTGGTTATATGTGCTACCGCAAGTATCCATTTATACTTTTATCTCATTAGTCAATTATTTTATTATTATTTTTTGCCAAAAACTAGCATGAAGGTCACCCTTAAAATGATTTCTAAACTTTAAGACAAGGTGTTTATGAACCTATCAATGAGTATGTATTAAGATTCAAGAATATGTATTAAAATTGAACTCATATATCTATTCATTCAACTATTTCGAACTCTTATCAATGAAAAAGTAATAATCAACAATTAATAATCATTTGATGAAATTTATGTCACAACCAAGAATTTAGAGGTCAAGATTTTATAGGTTCACATAGTCACATATGGGGTTATTTACCCTATTAATGGTTGATAAATATATCAAACAAAGGATATCCTTCAAGGATCAAACTAGTGATAATACTTTCTAACCAAATATTGAGTCCAAAATTGTGGTCAACAGAGTAAAATAACCAACAAACAACATACTAGTATTACCACAACAACAACAATGCAAAAACTTTATACATTTAATTAAGAGTCCACATAAAGTTCTATGATGATTTTTTGAATACAACCTAATTAATAATTTACCTCTTATTTGAGAGTTTGGTCCATTAGGGCCTTTTCCTGACCTACGATGCACATACAAGCTATGATTATCGTGGGATATGATTCAAATACATGGAAATATCTTAGTTGTACATGATTATTAATAATGACTATGGGACCCAAGATTTTCATAGTTTGTTTAATGAAGTCATTGATAAGGGTCATAGGATGTGTTTTTCAGACATATTTGGATTCATGAAATGAAATAAATACAATCTACTTTACACCACGGTCTCAAATTCATGCATGAGCATAAAATGGTCACTAAACATTGAGACACTCCTATTATCCCACAACATGTTCAAGGTAAGGTCGTACATAAAGAAATAAAAATGCAAAAATATGCTAACAAAGTTGAAGCTCAAGTGATAAAAAATATAATTTAGTGTATAATATTAAACCTCCCTGGTATGCTGACAACAACCTCCCACTGCAAAATAACATAGAACATTTATAAAATATCTTGTGTTTCAAGCCAATAACAGGAAAGGGATCAGATTGTTTTTCATATAGGTATAAAAGAACATTAGGGGTAGTAAAACAATGATGAAGATAATAACGATTATTCTTTCCTAGAATCATTGTAACTTATTCATTTGAATCTGACACTTGTTGATGGTACATATATTTATCAAGATACAAATTATGTTTATTTTTACTAAATGTGTTTATATTATAGTTTAGTTATTTAAACTATCCATTTGTGTGTGATAATAAGCATGCTTTATTCATTATTGTACCTTGAATTTTTTTTTCTACTTTTATACGTAAGTTGAACATGTTGTCTTGCCTTCTCTCTGTGTATTATAGTGATTTTATTCCATGACTTACCTCTAATTACACTTTATCAAATTGTAAGCACCATGTCACACATAACATAATGCCATTTTACAAATAATAAATACATTGATGCCAAATTTAGTAACCCAATTATTAAGTTTATTTAATAATAACAACCATTGAATTCAATTCAATAAGAATATTGACTGTCTCCCAAATTTCAAAGCAATGACCAACGTGAGCATCAAATAACCATATTCAAAATATTAGAATGCATAAATAATTTTACATATTCAAATAGCCATACTACTGATCCACACTAAATAGGTCATAGAATTCATACACTCATTTACATATCCTACCATGGTGACATGATTGTAATACCATTTGCTTGGAATAAAAGCATATAGATTTGTGTTGAACTTATATAAACTACCTAGTTAATTTTTTTGCAATTGAGGTGGATTTCTCCATCCTATCCTGTGAGGATACCAACAATTTCTAGTCTGGCCATTGCAAGAGAGAATTTTGGCCAAAAGAAAAATAGGTTTGAGGAGGCACACTGTTGGACAATATTGGCAGTGTTGAGATCTGTTAGCAATGTTACGTCAGAGGTGAATAAACCACGCTTACAGAAATTGTCATTGTTACAGAAATAGTACATAACCTTATAATTGGCTTATGATGTGCTTTCTTACCCTTTTGTCAATGAGTTTCATTTTTTCCAAAATTTAATTTTTCTAACAGAAATGATACCCATTTCACCACTATAGGTCATTATTTTATGTTTCTTTTTTTCAATTATTGACCATTATATTTGATAATATGCTAAAACATTTTCTCTTAATTGGTTATATGTTTCCATATATACCTTTATCTCAAAAGTCAATTATTTTCTTACATTTTTTTGCAAACACTAGCATGAAGGTCACCCTTACAACAATTTCTAAACTTTAAGACAAGGTGTAGATGAGCTAATTAGTGAGTATGTTTTAAGATACAAGTATATGCTCACCAATGTGGCCCACAAGTTTCCTAAAATTGAACCCATATATCTATTTTCTATAACTATTTACAACTCCTATCAATGAAAAAGTAATAATCAACTCTTAATAATCATTTGATGGAATTTATCGCACAAATGAGAAATTAGAGGTTACAAAATTTTATTGGTTAACATGGTCAAATATGGGGTTAATTCCCCTATATATTGTTGATAAATATATCAAACAAATGCTATCTTCAAGGATAAAAGTAGTGATAATACTTTCAAACTAAATATGGAGGCCAAAAGTATGGTCAACAAAGTAAAACAACCAACCAACAACATACTAGTATTACTATTGCAACAAAAACAACGCAAAAACTTTATACATCTAATTAAGAGTTGCTATGATGATTTATTGAATGCAACCTAATTAGTATTTTACCTCTGGTTTGAGAGTTGGGTCCATGAGGGCCTTTTCCTAAGAGTTACGATGCAAATACAAACTACACTATTACGGGACACGATTGAATTATATGGAAATATCTTAGTTGTACATGCTTATTTATGATGATGGGACCCAATATTTTCATATAATTTTTAATGTAGTCATTGACGAGGGTCATACGATGTGTTTCTCAGACATATTTGGATTCATGAAATGAAATAAATACCATCTACTTTACACCAGTCTCTCAAATTTGTGCATGAGAATAAAGTGATCAATAAACACTGAGACCCTCCTACTATCCCACAACACGTTCAGGCTAAGGTCATACATAAATAAATAAAAATGCAAAAATATGCTAATAAAGTTGAAGCTTGTGATAAAAAATTCTAATTTAGTGTATGTTAAACTTTCATGGGTATGCTGGCAACAACCTCCCAATGCAAAATAACATAGAATACTTTTAAATGATCATGTGTTTACAGCAACTATTAGAAAAGGGATCATATTATTTTGCATATAGGTATAAAAGAACATTGGGGGTGATATAAACAACGATGATGATAATAACGATTAATATTTTTTAGAATCATTGTAACTTATTCATTTCAATTTGGTACTTGTTAATGGTACATACATTTATCAAGATACAAATTACGTTTATGATTTTATTAGATGTGTTTATATTAAGGCGTAATTCTTTAAACTATCCATTTGTGTGTAATACTAAGCATTCTTTATTCATTGTTGTACCTTGACAATTGTTTGTTCTACTTTTATATATAATTTGAACGCGGCGTCTTACCTTCTCTATGTATTATGGTAATTTTATTCCATGACATACCTCTAATTACACTTTATCAAATTGTAAGCAACATATAACACATATTACAAATAATAAATACATTTAATAACCCAATTTTTAAGTTTATTCAATAATAACAACCATTGAATTCAATTCAATAAGAAAATTGTCTATCCCAAATTTCGAAGCAATGGCCAACATGGGCATCAAATAGCCATTACTCTAAATCCACAATAAATGGGTCATTAGAATTCTGCATAAATAATTTTACATATTCAAATAGCCATACTACTGATCCACACTAAATTGGTCATAGAATTCATAAACTCATTTACATATCCTACCATGGTGACATGCTTGTAATACCATTTGCTTGGAATAACAGCATATAGATTTGTGTTCTTTGTGTTGAACTTATATAAACTACCTAGTTAATCTTGCTGCAATTGAGGCGGATTTCTCCATCCTGCCCTGTGAGGATACCAACATTTGCCAGTCTGGCCATTGCAGCAGAGAATTTTGGCCAAAAGACAAGCAGGTTTGAGGAGGCGCACTGTCGGACAGTATTGGCGGTGTTGGGATCTGTTACCAATGTTGCGTCAGAGATGAATAAACCACGCTTAGTTTGAACATCTTTGTAGTAGTTATTATCAAGAATATCAGGGGTTTGGGTTTCCATGGGCAATGTAGTGCTGTTGTTGGAAGTGTCAGATGGACACTTTGCCTTGAGCTGGGCAGCATAATTGGGATCAAGAGACGGGTCTGTGGGATGTGTGCTGTTGAAGTTGTAGAGCCTCTGTAGTAGAAAGAAATTGCAGTGGGAAACTCCGATTGTATGAGCACCTGCATCACATTAATATAAATGAGAGATGGGAAATATAAATGAGAAGAAATCTATATAAACCAATTCACACGAATTTCGTTATAATACCTGACAAAAGCACCATGTCTTCTTGGGACAGTCCTTTGGCAACAAATAATTGTGTTAGTTCGCTCACATTCGCAGCAGGGGAGGGTAAATTCTTTCCGTTATTAATGTCTGTAACCAGTGAAATCTTTCCGTCTCTTCGTCCGCCCTTTACAGCCCAGTTTGCCAATCCTAACGGAGAGGCCTGCAAATAAAATAATTAGTTATATTTAAGGATTTCGCATTAAATAATGGAGATGTTGCAATCTAATCCATAATTATGATCAAAATGTTGATGGCAATTATGGATCCGATTGCAGCATCTCCATTATTTAAGGTGGAAACGACAAGAGCCAAACAGATGGCTCGAAAAGTTGACAATAAATATGGATCAAATTACAACATCTCCATTACTTATGCCAATCACATACTCTGCGAATTCTAAGCTGGTATTTGAAAGACTCGTTAAGAAATATGATGTTAATTACCAGCTTTG
The DNA here is from genome assembly GCA_018340775.1 of Taxus wallichiana var. yunnanensis. NCBI lineage: Eukaryota > Viridiplantae > Streptophyta > Pinopsida > Cupressales > Taxaceae > Taxus > Taxus wallichiana. The sequence goes on from CM031238.1 coordinate 37,102,562, forward strand.
CACTATCTCTTGCAGCAAACGCAAGAATATCGGCGCAAGACACTGTTGCAGGACACTCCGCCTCCAGTTGGGCTTTTGCCGCCGCAATGACCTCGAATCCACGAAGGCTCGGATTGTTTGCAGGGGCATCTTTTTCTGCTATATTCCCTGGAGTGGAATCGATAAGCACAGACGCGTCACACCCCTGCAATTCATTTCAATTATTTTCGTGTATTCATTATAATATATATGTAACATAACTATAATGTTGAGATTAGGATTTTGATGGTAATAATACCCTAACGAAGCAGTCGTGGAAGTGCATTCTTATGAGCCCAGCAGCCACTCCTTTATTCTTCTCAAATGCTGATTTCACAGCATTAAACACTACGGATTCTGCTTGCGGACAATTTAAATCTCTGTAGAAATCCAGTTTCACGCCGATTCCAAGATTGAGATTTATGCTAATCTGAGCTGTTACAGTGGACACAGCAGCGGCAGCGAAGGCATAAACCAATGCAGCCTTCAGGAGGTACTCTACTGATATAATACTGCATGACTTGGCCATTTCAGCAGAAAGTGTTATACTAAACCCAGAATAAATTTATATAATGCACTATTTCCTTACAACCAACCATGAGAAATACATATGTTGGGCAAGATATTTATAGCAGAGTTAGTCAACTGTTCTAATATTTGTATTGCTTATGAAGTCTGTAAATTATATTTTGATATATATATGTGTTGCTAATATTTGTATTGCTTATAAAGTCTGTAAATTATATTCTGATATATATATGTGTTGCTTAACCAGCTGTAGATGACAGCACATATAATGCAGTAGCTACTAATGTAGGATTTGTTAACATAAATAAATAAATATTTTGAAAGCATATTGAGCGAGTCATAATAAATCAATATTGCTTTTGAACTACCTAGTCATGTCTTATATTTATTATTGCCAATTTAGCACGTCCATGTTTTCTTGTTTTTGCAATGTCAAATTTGACATTCGGAGCGTTGACAAAGGTTTTTTAATTTTATATGGTATATTTTTATGGTTTTTATTTAGGTGTGCGCACCATGTTTTTTTCTTTCCAATATTATTATTTTAATTATTGTAGACTAAAGATTAAGGATTTAGAATGTGACAACCATTGCAAAACCAGAGTGGATTGTTGTAGACTAAAGATGGACATATTATTTGCTCATTTTGTCATCCATGTTTTATTGGAACTTGTCGATTTATTATGTTATAAGCTTACAATAAATTACAATAAAATTTGGTTTGTTGATATACATGATTCCAAAAGCAAAAAAACACATATTTAGTATATCAAAATACTTTGTGTGACATATCAAACATATACAACAATAACATTGGGGGGAGGTGGTGTGGATCATCTTTGAGATGCAGACCTCAAGTAGGGGGTTCATCCAAAGGTAGATTAAGTACCACCCACACATTTCTATCCAGAATGCCACCAAAAGGAGCCAATGAAATAATAACTTCTATTCAGGTGGCGTGGATGCGACTATTTCAACATTGCTTTGCACCAAAGAGGACCACAAAGATGGTCATGTCAAAGACTTGTATCATGGTGGCAAGGTGTAACCCTTCGATTATGGAGGAGAGGACTACGCCAATGTTTGGGTGTTGGTGGCAAATAACCCAATAAATGCTGATCTTGAGAAGGATAACATAGTGTAAGGAGCACTCCCCTAATGACAAAGTAAAACAAAACAATTACATTATACCTTTAATTTTAATATTATTATTATTGTTGTTGTTTTTTTAATATTTTAGGTGATTTCAATTAGAGAAGAGTTAGGTCATGCGTTAATGATGGGTTAATTAAGGTTTCTAACTTGGTTGGAATACAAAAAAGAGGAAACCCCTTAAGAATGTATCTTTTTAAACAATTTTACAACATATCAAACTCAATACAAAGCAATAGCCTTCATTGTGTGAGAGCTCTTTTATTTCATTTGGATTTTCATGTACAATCCAACCCTAGGTGTGTAGGTGCATTCATTTATATTTTTTATCAGTTATTTGAAGTTTATATTTATAGTTTTTGTTTATGTTGATATTCTATAATGCTACAAGTGGTACCCAAAGGACAGTCAATTTTTGTGGCCATGATTATTTTCGAGGGGATTTTATTGAAGATGAATCTCAAATTTCATGACCAAAGAGGAGATGAAGGGGATATTTGATGGTTTTTGTAAGAAGGTTATAAGGGATATTTGTTTATTTCAAAGGAAGTCGAATTGGTTATTTGAAGAGAAGGGTATGAACCTTTGGGGAAATTTGTATATTGAGGAAGGAGAGGATGAAGAGAATCAACCTCTATAATAGAGGAAAATGAGGATCAACTAAAATGGTATGGGATGAATATCTTGATGAACGATAGGAATAACCTATTTTAGAATAGGAGGAAGATATATTTATAAAAGAAAGAAATATATTTTGTAAAGAAAATAAAATGTATGAAAAAAAGTGAAGGCATAAAATTGAAATAAAGGAAGGTAAGAGAAGCCCCTCTTTCACTTGAGTTTGAAAATGAAGAAGATTTGGTTGTGTAAATAAAATGTAAAGGGATACATTTGATATGGCTGAGAAAGAACCATTTGAAATCGTAAGATGGTTTTGGAGCAAGGTCATGTGTTAGTATTGGATGAAAGCATGGAATACAAATAGATGTAAGATGTCAGGGAGAGCTATAGTTTGTGTTATTTTGGGTACCAAATGACCATTATAGTAACATGTGATACATATTATGGAAGAAAAAATAGAAATTCTCAACTTGGAGCATAACATGGGTAAGCAACAAAGGAGACGGGGTAAAAACATTCCTAGTGTGGGGAAAATGGCCAATTTGAATGTAAGGGTTGAGGAGCTTTGGAAAATGTGCCCAAAATGTTAGGGAAGCTTAGGAGTAAAATAAAGGAATCACTCATTCTTATTCACGTGTTTTTTCAAGTATTTTTAAATGATATGTTGGTAAAATATATCCTCTAATAGGTATAGTAGGTAGAGATTGTGAGTTCCATTCTTACAGTGTACAATTTTGTACATTTAGAGTTTTATTAGCTCTTTGAGGTCGAAGATATTTAAGGGAGATGACATTTCGTGTACCTAAGCATAATAGATATATTTATACAAGTTATTTTTAACATTACTATTATCATGTTGTATTTTGGGTGATTAGAGTTATTGAAGACTTGATGATGATTTAGGTATGGGTTGATTAGGGATTCATATTATTGGAATACAATGTGGGTAAATTCCTAATTAATGAACCTTTTTTAGTTTAAAAATTACAGTATATCTGAAATGCCACAAAAAAAAAGGACGACGCTCTAGGACTTGCTTTCATAAACACATAACCGAAAAATGCGACTAAATTTTTTTTTGCAGAAGATCGAGATTAAGAGAACCAGCTTAGAATTGCAATACATTTAAATCGGGTCGCTTAGCGGAATCCTCTAAAGAAATCTTCCATGTAGGAGGAGAAGATAAGTTTGTTCCATTATTTATGGCATAGATTCTTGAGCTTCGCCAAGATACGAAAGTGAGTTTGGAGATGGTTGGGCTTGACGGAACCGCTTCATCCTTAGAAGAATAAGAACAAATTGCAAATGGGCAAGAAGGAATAGTACTCATAGATATAGAGGAGGTGCAAGAAGATTAGGCGAACTGATTCTGAATTAAGGATCCAAAATATGTATGATTAAGAAGGAGTCTATAAAAATACATGTAAGTCTTGTTCATTTTTAATGCATTTATTAACCACAATATTCAAACAATGATAAATAGAGCCAATATCAAAAAATACAAAAAGGACGGGTGGATTCAAATTCCAAAAGATATGTTTGAAAAAATTTATGTTGGAGGTGGGTGGCTCAACAAACACCTGTCAAAAATTAAAGCTCCATCCCTTTTGACGTGCGGGCTACCCAACTAGCCGCATACCATCATTGATTCCATTTAGATTTGCAAATCTTATGCCCCCACATCTGGTCTTCCTGCTGGTTTTTACTCGGCCTGGCCGCGCGAGATTGAAAATAGTGGTTAGAGATGAAGCTACGGGCTAGTATAGCAGGCATGCTACCTTCACTTTCGTTGGGTGCTGCGAGGTGCGTCCATGGCGGGGTCCATAGCCACGACCTTCCACAATAGTCACCAGGCAAAGAAGCGGTTCGTAGTGAAAACAAAGCCCTTATTGAGCGCTCCCAACAAGCAGGTTATCCAACCCTGTTCAGTATCGAATGCATCTTCAAATTCGGGATTCGCCTTCAGGTTATTTTATCAAAATCGATCAAGGGACAGTGAGGGCGTTACCAGAAGACCTGGTGAAATTTATTACAAAGATCTTCATTGAGACCTTGCCTGTCTTGCGAGGTAGCTCGTGGAAGAGAGTCTCACAGCGGTGGATCTGTTTACATCGGGACAGATTGTAGAGCTAGGTTCTTTTGGCGTGCACACCATAAAAAAAAAAAAAGTAGCTGTAGATTCGTTTTAGGCTTAGCTTAACAAATGCTTGAGTTTTTTTCAATCTTCCTAAATACGAGTTTTCTGAATTAGTCTTTACCTCTGAATATCTGCAAAGGATAATCCACGACCAGAGATATGTTACATCATAGGATAAAGTCAAAATCTTGTAATCAAGAGGGCGTGTTAACTATTGTTTCATAGATGTTGTCTGCTGCAAGACAGCTATGCTGCCGCAGATGAGAAAAAAAAACTATGAAACATCTCCGTGAGAATACTGCCTTGGTAGATGAGGATGTCGCTGGCATAACACCGAATAGATTGCATGCATATGTTCATTGCTACATTGACAGATCATTTGATCATGGGAGTGTGCATTAGACCTTCCAAGACTCGGTCCTAATCCTTTTTTTTGGTCCTATAATCAACTAAAAAAAAAAGAATGATTTAACTCGTGGAAGAAAATCTCATAAAGGTGGATCTGTTCCAAATCAGAATATTCATGAAGCACGATTTGTTTTACAATTATTTGAAATGGGAAGTGCATTAGTTGCTTATACCTACGTAGGTTTAATTGCATATATAACTTAATATTATTTCTTGGCTGTAGTTTTAATAATATACTTTGTTAATACAAATAAATATTAATGGTATATTGTTATAATTAGAACTTAAAAATAGTAAATACATTAGTTGTAATATTACTTAGATATGAATTATATTGAAATTATTAGTTTCCTTATTATGTATTAAGGAGGATTGGGTAATAAACTTAATAAGCTTAAAGTCTTTGCATTAAAATTTCCTTCTACACAATTCAATAAACATTGCATGGGATTTCAAATAGGTTGATTTCATTTCCTTTAATAATTTGTAAATGGATTTTCAATAATTTCTTAAAGGGGGAAGAACATAATAAAGCTAGAACTAAAATTACTTCATTGGCATATTGAAAGCTATCTAAAAACTTAAGTCTTTCCATCAACAATGCAAGAAGAGAAAATACACTAACATTCCACTTTTTCAATACATCTCTTTTAAGCAACAAAATGGAATTTAATGTATATATATATATATATATTTTAAGGTAAATTTCCCAACATCCCTCAAGAGGGTTTCAAAATATTTCCATTAAGTTTTAAAGCAAGAACTACCAACATTTCAACAAGATCAACATACTCAATGAGGTTCTAAGCCAAGCAAAGGAGAATAAATAAATTTTCTTTCCTTCAACTTTCAATTCCATCCACCTTACAACCTTACTAATGAACATCAATACAACTTTCCTTCAAAATCTTGTTACAACATTTTCCACTTAATGTGGGAACAAAATTTACAATGATGGAAGCTAAAATATAAAGCAATATTACATTTTTCCTCCACTCAAGGTGGGTAAAAATACAAGGTGGTTTCACATTGTCATCAACAAGGCTCCAATGCTTCAAACATCAACAAGGTAGCTCCTCCAATAGTTTTCTTGATTCAAAACAAAATAAGGGGAGAGGCAATGCTGCTCCCTCCCAACCAAGATACCCAATGGAGAAGAGAAGCCATCCTCTCCATTGGCCCCCGATCCCCAACCACATTACAATGGGAGAAAATCCAACTCATGGCAACTACTAGCTTCCACATAACTCAACATAAAATTTCACATTCATTCCATAATCCTTCAAAACAAAATCAACAATACAACAAGAGGGAAAACAATCACAACAACAAGTCACAAGGCTTATCAAGAAAGCCATAAGAGTAAGACCTATGGGGAGGCCACTTATGTCTCCCAATGGGAATGGGTGCCACCTAAAAGCCTCCAATGCAAAACACAATACCCCTAACAACTCTTATGCCTCCCTCAAGTACCCCTTATCCCTCCATCCACTCTTATGCCTCCCTCAACTCTTATGGCTCCCTCAAGTAAAAACAAGAAGAAAATGCAAGCATTTCTCTTACTAGGTGGGCACCCAACCCAAACTCCTTCCTCAAGAAAATGATCTCTTATGCCTCCCTCAAATAAACTCCCATAGTCTCCTCCCACTCCCAACTTAGGCATTCTACCCATTCCCAAAAAACATTTCAAACAACAACATTCAACACAACATAAATATACATTCACATAACAAAAAGGAAACATAATGCAAACAAAGGTGAAGCTCCTACCTTTCCATGGTAGAGCTTGTTCCAAGTATGGAGTCTCAATCCCTCCAAGGACCAAGCAATCCTTCACAAGCTCCAACAAAATTCCCACAAGTATCAACAAGCTCCAAAAATCCACAAACTCCTTCAAAATCCTCTCCTCTCCAAAATACAAAAGACTAAAAATGAAACTTCCAACCCCCAAAACAAACAAGAGGATCAAATAAATAGAGAAAAGAGAGGGAGGGATGATGTGGCTCCAAGTAGGATGCCACCTCCTTTCCCCTCCACTCCACATCATTTGGTCAACTTCATATTCCAATGCACCATTAATAAGTGGTTGAAAGAAAGGAAAGCACCTTACACACTCCAACTAAGCCCATTCCCCCAAAGGAAAAAATTAAATTTTGAAAGAAAGTGCAATTAATATTTTACCCTTTTATGCCCCCAAACACCTAAAAGACCCTAAATTTGGCCTTCTAACCCATAGGTAGGTTTTGCATGGGGTTTTAAGAGGTGTGGGACAAGTTTGACTTGTCCCACAAGCTTTAATTTTGGCCTCTAAGGCCAAATTCGAGTTTCCCATGTGGGGTAGAGTGTGCTACACTCAAAACTCAAACACACATCATTCCACACAAAATCCAAAGTAAATCAAGCCTAATAAATGAACTCTCTTTTGGTCACATCTTTTAATTAGTTTAGGACAATTTCAAATTAACTTAATTAAGCCACTACAACCCATGGCTAACAAAGGGGTAAACTCCAATCCAAAGAATATGAATAATAACACAAGTTAAATTTCACCTACTAAGAGCAACACATACTAACATAATAAAAAGGGAAAATTAAAACAAAACAACACATGACCCCTAGGTCACAGTTTTTCCTTAACCAGATAATTCTAACACACACACAATTACTTGTTGCCATGGTGACCTTAGTTGGATTCTTCTCGAATTCCAATGTGGTTGGTCTCCACTCCCCAATATTGTTGTGAATATAATATACCTGTAGAACAGAGAATACCTCCTTCGGCCTGTTGGCCGCATTAAAACGTTCATGCCAAATACACAATATAATCTAAAATAAACGACACATGATTTACTATCATCTATGCAAGTACGATATCACTTACACTCTCTAGCACATTTCTATTCCACATTTCATTTATGTCCAAACGATCATCACATTAGTCCAATTATCAAGTTCTACTCAATATGATTAAACATATCACATGTCATAATTAGAGATAAATAACCATGTCAAAAATATACAAATATCATCATCAAATGTCCACCAAGAAACCATATGCATCATATAAAGATCAAATCAATAATAGTCCAATGTCTATGATATCTACTAGCATGCTAAATCAAGAAGCCATAATAAATCCATAAGTGAAGTAATTAGTCTCGAAAACAACAAAACAAAATGAGGTCGAAGGGAAGTGGGCACTCAATATCAATACAAATAGATAGTGACCATTGTGAGATATCTCATTTGTTTCATTCGGAATTGTAATTGAACTCCAAATTTTGGTTTGCATGTGCTTCCATTCCTATTATTTATTAGTTATTTCTACTTTATATTTAGAGTTTCATTTATGTTGGTATTTTGGAACGTGACAAATTCTATAAGTGCTAAAATTCAATTGTCACCTTCACATCCCAGGCTTGGATCAAGATGCACACTAAAGTTGTCAGAAGAACTTTTTCATTTAAAGAAAATTGAGGAACCATTTCATCTTTATTGAAAAATATTAGAATTTATTGATTTCTATAGCTATTCTTGAAATAAAATAACTAATATGATAAAATTCCAAAGAGTAATGTGTGCAGGTTAGTTATCTTAATCCATAAAAACATCATACACCAATTGAAAAAATCTAGATGGAAGGGTTGAAAAATGCTATGATTGCAATTCTAAGAAGACTCGGCTCTAAAGAAAAGCTAGAACAAATGATTAAAAATTTAATTAGGGTGAAAATAAGTAGGAAATTTAGCATTAAAGATAGAAATTCATTTGATACTTTCTTTGAGAGGCAATCTCAAGTAGACCAAAAATCAAAGAAATCAAGTTGTTTGAGATCCATCTCGACATTCCAAATTCTATTGATTCTAGTAAGCCATGTGCGAGGGGAATCATTTAAATTAAATTTCCTCTTGATATTGTCCAAATTTGAGGAAAATCACACACACACACACACACACACACACACACACACACACACACACACACACACACACACACACACACACACACACACACACACACACACACATGCACGCACGCACGCACACACACACGCACACGTGCGCGCACACATGCACACACACACACGCGTGTGCGTGCACATGCGTGGACACAAACACACACAAACACACACACACACACACACACACACACACACACACACACACACACACACACAAAGAGATCCCATAATAGGTGCTATTATAAAGCAGTACAATAATATCACTGCCAAACCTTACATCAAGCCAAATGAGGTTGCATCCCAAGCTTCTAAATCATGAGATTAGGAAACATATCCTTAATATCAAAGAAATAAGGCAAGTATGATGTAAAAATATGGAAATTTATTTGTGGATTATTCCAAGAGATTCATTCTCTAAATGATACAATGTCCCATATAAAAATGACACCTTTTCTAAAAAATATAAGGGATTTTATAATAGTTTTCTTAGAAAGAGGAAAAATATTAAATTTCATAATGAAAGAGCGCAAAAAATTATGGGTATTAAAAGCAAGATAATTTTTGAAACCTTCCCCACCCACTTAAGATTGTATTTTACCAATTCAAAGGATTTCCATGATTTTTTGTCCACAAAAGACCCCATGATTTTAATTTGCATTGTGGTGATCAAAAGTTTGGAATATTAGTTTTCCAACATCGTTTAACATTTTCATATATAATATCTCAACTAGATTTTCCAATCTCCATTTCCCTCTATGGCTCTCACCACCTTATACTTACCATAGATAATTATTCTTTGGCAATGGACATTAATGATTACCATGCCCAAATATCCCAAACAAATATGTGAAATCCTCAAGCCTATTTAAAATTAACCCATAAAAAATAATTAAAATTTTAGATAATTTATCATATGAATCCTCAAAGAGATCCCAACATGATGAGTAATAAAAACTGGTAGAGGAAATAATTTCATTGTAAAATGAAGTTTTCATAAAAGGAAAGGGGTGTGGTAATCCAAAAGGATATTTTTTTGAACGCTTTCAACCACATATTTTTTTAACTTAGAGGGAGAAAAATAAAAAAACTAAAGTAATACCATATAATTTGAACTATTTCCCTCTTTAGATTCATATCCATCGAAATTTGTTAAGTCAAGTTAGCATAGGAATCATACTTTTCTTGTAGCATTACATCATATTCCTATCAGATTGTTCTGAAAGGATCAATATAGAACCTTGTGCACATTTAAGAAGGTTACACTTCCAATGGTGATAATAATGCTTCACATAATCATCAAGAGCACAAATCACAAGGAAAATCAAGTAGAGAAAGACACACCATTTGTAGCATGCTCATAGATTAAAAATAAGAGGTACGTATAGGAGTGATGTGTAAATATTGTGCATGACACATGTGCATAACCCTAACTAAAAATATTAAACTATTATCTCTAAGTGAGATGACTAATCACATAAGGTAGAAAAGACACTGAGTGATGATGAGATAAGTCATATACACTAATAATCCCCCTTCATCGAAGCTGAGGGAGAGGTCATGGAAAGTCTGAACTGAAAGAGAAATTCCATAGACAACTAAGAAATATGTTTCAATGGGGCCCGGTAACTAAAGGCTTGATACAGTACCCATGTAAAAACAATAAATATATGGAAAAGAGGAAGAGGAAAAGAATGGGTCCTGACAACTAGTGCCAATGAGGTACCCATATACAGTAAGGATTTCAATTAATGGAGGAAAAAACTAAGGGAAAATATCCACTTACAAGAGATAAAATACTCCCCTAAACATCCTATGAAAGATGCATCATATGGGTCCTAGAAACTAGGCCTGATGAGGTACCCATGTACAAACAACATCTATCTGGAAAATAAGAAGAGGAAAAGAGGACTAGAAATCTTGAAGAATATGGGGAGTTGCAAAAAACCTCACCCCAAGAAGAGACCGCAAGTGAAGATACTTTTCCTTAGTAAAGGACTTGGTGAAAATGTCTATAACCATATTATAAGTCTGAAACATACTACAAGTCAAGGATGTCATCGTGAATCAACTCCCGAATGAAGTGCATATGTACCTATATGTGCTTCGTCCATTGATGCTGATCTAGATTTTGGAAATGAGATGGTGATCATGTTGTTGTAGTAGATAATAGTAGCCACGATAGTGAATACCAAACATTGTCAAGATAACTTGTAACCAAACAACTTTCGTGGCAACATTAACTACTCCTTTGTACTCTGCCTCTTTAGAAGATATCAAAAATGATTTTTGCTTCTTGTTAGACCAACTAACAACACCTAAAATAAGAGAAAAACTATATCCTAAGGTGGATCTCCAATGATCTAGATCACCGACCCAATCAGAGTTAGTATATCTAACTAAGTCAATATCTAATCCTCATAGATAGTGAATGCCATCTGTATAAGTTCCACGCACATAGTGAAGGATATTCTTTTTTTCTTTCAAATACAACTTATAAGGCTCCTGCATGAATTTGGACATGATCCCAAAAACATACGATACATTCATGAGTGTGAGTAAGGTAAATCAAGCTCCCCACTAACTGTCGATAAAGGGTACCATCAACCAAGGGAATAGATTAATCAGAAACCAACATAACCTCGAAAAGGAAAGGAGTAGGAGAAGGCTTACAATCAGACATATGAAACTGAGAAAGAAAATCAAGGGAGTACTTAGGATATTAAATCAAAATTCCCGAGTCAGATTATGAAATATGAATCCCAAAAAATTAAAGTAAAGAAGCAATCCTAAGTCAAACATAATATTATTTTTGGATAAGGAAATCTTCACAAAATAGATGATAGAGGAAGAGCTTCTCAAGATCAATAAGTCATCACCATACAGAAAAAAGATGAGTATGGATTCATCCTACAACAAAATGTAAACATTTGGGTCAGAGTGACACCGAGTGAACCCTGATGTAAGTAAAAAGGAGTCCACCTTGGCATACCAATCCCGAGCTTGTTTAAAACCATATAAAGACTTCTTTAACTTAGAAATGAGGGAGGGATCATGGACATAACTTGAAGGTTGTTAAATGTAGATATATTCCTCTATGTCCCCATGAAGGAAGGCACTCTTAACATCCTTTTGATGGACTTCCCATATGTTTGTAGTAGCGATGGTGAGGGTTAATTTAATAGAAGTGATCTTCGTAATAGGAGAAAAGGATTTCGAGTTATCAACCCTAGCTACCTAGGAGAAACCCTTAGCTACTAGTTGTGCTTTAAACTTATCAATGTCACCATACACACCATACTTTTTTTGGAACACCCACTTACACCAAACGATTTTTCTTCCTTTCGAAAAGGGGTGAGATCCCAAGTATTGTTATTCATTAGTCAGGAATACTCCTCATCCATGGTAGAATCCCACTCAAGAATACCGGAAGCCTCCTGAAAATACTGAGGGTAAAAAGGTGAGGCGAAGAAGGAGTGAGGTTAAAATAAATCTAAGAAAGTCTACCTCTTTTCCAAAGGATCTCCCATCCACTCTCCAACACTTTACAAATTTTTCCTATCCTAACGAGGACATGGATGATATGGCTCAGAGTTAGAAAGTAGAGAAGTACAATATTCAAAGAAGACTCATCAAATTTCACACTTCTCTCAATATAAATCTCATGAGTAGTAGGATTCAATAATCGATATCCCTTCATGCCATAATTATACCCTACCAAGATACAAGGTTTAGACTATGGTTCTAAATCATTGCATTTTTTTGGGAATCTAGGTCATAACATTGGATCCGAAGAATCAAAAGTGCTCAACATTAGGATTGCATCCAAACTAGGATTTAAAGGGTGTCATCCCTCTTACTACCTTGTGTGAAATATGGGTTTGAATGTAAAAATCACAATTCACTACTTTGGCCCAATACTACGGAGAAAGGGACTTCGATTGAACCATATAAGTGGCCATATCCTTAAGCGTTTGGTTCTTTCTTTCCATAACTCCATTTTTCAAAGAATTATAAGAAATCATACGCTGGAAATAAATCCCTTCAGAAGTACATGAATCCTCAAACCTATTTCTCACATACTAACTTCTATTTTTAATTTAAAGAACCTTAATATATCATACCACTTATTTCTCAGAAATATCTTTAAAGTATTGAAAATTATTGAAAACTTTAGACTTAAGCTTGATAAAATACACCCAATTGTAACTCAAAAATTCATGAATGAAGGTTAGTATATAAAGAGATATAGTAAATTAAGGAGATGGGAAATGGCTAGAGATGTCACTATGAACAAGATTCAAAATACAAGTAGCTCTCTAGACTTTTCCTTTGTCAAATCTCTTTTCAGGGTACTTCCCGAGGGCACAACCCTTAGAAAGCCTCTTAGAAAATATAACGTGGGCTAACCCATTGACAAGTTCATTTTGGCTCAATTGTTCAAGGTAATGAAATTTCAGATGGCCAAAATGCTAATGTCATAGCTTATTAACCTCATCTACATGAGTGAGTGTCAAATTTTAATTAAAGTGGGAGAAGGTATACAACCATGAATGGTGATCTACCTTTCCCTCAGCCACAATAGTGTTGGAGTAAAGCTCACGAATAATCACGGAGTTAGGAAAACATTCCACTCACATTCCTTCACCAAGGTGAGTGATTTGGTAAACCGATAGGAGGTTGGTAGAGATATCAAGAACACTCAAAACTTGGCTAAATAATCCCCCATCCATATCTATTGATAAACTACTAGAAATTGACAATGTAGTGTCATCACCTAGCTTCATTTAGGACATGCCACATGGCTTGATGTTGGAGAACTCAACATGTGAAGAAGCAATGTGGTGTGAGGCACTATAATCTATAATCCATGTCAATGAAGGAGTAACTATAGGTAAAATATAATTTCCTTTCTTCTTATCATATTTCGACTCTCTTGCAGTGGAAGACTCGGCTTTCAGAGCATTTTTATATACTACAACTATATGATTCTTCTCAAGTAAACGAGTTAGGTGATCAATTTTTTTCTCATACATTTATGCTCTTCATGAACATTCATATTGCAATAGGAACACTTACACTTTTATTTCTTTTCTTTAGGCTCAAAGTTGAAGTGTTCCTGTTAGGTTTGGTTTTTTCTTGGTTGGTCTTTGTTTCCTTCTTAGGTTGGTACTTTTCTCTTTCTTCTTTCCATTATTATTTCCCTTACTAGTACTTACTACGAGGGCATGTGAATTTTACTTTAGGGACCCAATTTGAATGAGTTTATCTTATTCTTGAATGAGTTTAGATGAAAAAATATAAAATGAGGGCATATTCCAAGAACTTCCCAGAGAGGCTTTTGTAGCATGAAAATTTGACACGAAAATGGAGTATTTGGGACCTAACTTAGAAAAATTGAAAATATCAAATGGTAATCCTTCTTCTCCACTTTACATTCCTTTAACAACAATCTAGTGTGAAAAACTTTGAGAATAATTCCTATAGGTTTTCAAAGTCGTTAGGATTTAATCCTAGTACTTTTTTTCCCTAAATGATGCACTCTTATGTCATCTTGTTGTCTAAACATATCATCTAAAATTTTCCATGTATAATTGGATGTTTCAGATGAATCAATGTGGAAAAACAAGTCAAGAGAAACATACATACAAAGAAGACCTAAGGCTTCATCACTTCAATTCAACCACTTATAATTTTTGGGATCATCATTAGGTTTAGTCTCAACTCCCATGTTGATGTGCAATAACCCTTTACTCCTTAGTTTCATTACCATTTTTTATCTCCATTTGAAAAAGTTGAACGAAATAAGTAAAGGAATTGAAACTGCATCCATAGAGAAGAGAGAGAAAGAAGGAATGCAGACAAGAAAACCAAGCAACACAACCAACCCGACAATATTATAACCCCCCTAATTTTGACACTTTATGTTTTAGTGTGTTGGATAAAATCAAGTGTGAATACGTGTTATGAAACAGTTGGTCACTCACCTTCCAATCAACATAATAACTCACTAGAGAGAACACCATAATCAATTTTATTTGATCGTGCACAAATTGACACCGTAAACAAGCACAACGAGATAAAAAACAAGAGAAGGGGTGAAATCAAGTCATATTGTGAGAAAAAATGTCTCACATCGCAGTAAAAACCCCTTGCTGTAAGACTGTGGTGGAAGCACTCACTAGTTTGCAAGCAATAATAAAGGCTATTACAATGCAAAAAAAGGCTCAAGACGAGTCCCAAGGACCTCCAAGATGCAAAAAACACTTTCGAAGGAAAATAATAGATAGAAATGGTACAACACACTCCAACAAGGATTAGCAGAAAAATGCCAATAACGCTTAAAAAATTTCCTTTTTAGGATGTCTGCAAAGAGAAATTTTAAAATCTAAAAGAACTAAAAGATTGACAATAAGTGCTAAAAATAATTAAATTTTAACTACTAATTGAAATAAAAGAGCTTAATTTTTAATTTAGATTCCTAATTTGATAAAAAAGCTCTTAAGAATTAAAATTAGTTAATTACCATTTAAAATATTAAATTATATTCTAAATTTTTAATTAAAATCTAACAAAAATAACAAAAGCCTTTAAAATAAAAATTAGATTTTATATTTTAAAAAGACCTAACTAATATTATAAAATCCTACCTTAATATTTAACACCCATCACTTGAATTAGATTAACCACCCTAATATACTCAGACAAATCACCTTTTATTTAAAAAAAGCATCTCTTTTTAAAATATTACCACCGACCCCTCAAATAGCACACCAACTTAATGATATAAACACCACTTAAAATTTAATAAAAACGTTGTTTAAAAATTTAAAAAAGTGGTTTAGTTTTTTTAAAAAAGAGATACAGTTAAAGTGGGATATGGGGGACTTGAGGAGAGGAAGAGGCCGAGTGACTCGGTTGATTCATGGGGAGGTTGACTAAGATGAAATTGAGAAAAAGGATGGGTGCAGAGTAGGAGACCGTAGTTGGTATGCAAAACATGCCAGAGGAAATCAAGGATCCCAAGTCAATGCGAAGAGAACAACGAGAGAGTTGGAACCAAACAACAAGGTATGTAATGGAAAAGGATGCAGTGGGTGGTCCGTCTGAGTGATCAATCCAATGTCGAGGTAAGAAAAAGGAACCCAACTCAAGCAGATTTTAGGGGGAAGAGAACATGACTCGAACATAGCAAAGCAAAGAAACAAAAAACTTCACTCAACACCCAAAACAACTTAATGGGAACAAGGATCAGCTTAATCATTTTGTTGAAGCTTTAGGCTAAATAATCACGTGCTTTCATACACCATCTCTAGGTCCTATATCATCACCACACATACACATTCACCACAACGTGCTACACACAACACAAAAGAGATCTTATGGCCTTAAGCAAGATCCAAGACAATGGTATTTAAGATTTGATAGGTTCGTGATAGAACAAGGTTACTCTAGATGTCATTATGATCACTGTGTTTATTTTAAGAGACTAGATCATGACACCTACATTATCTTTTTGTTGTATGTGGATGACATGTTTGTGTTAGGGTCAAACATGTAGGACATAAATAAGCTAAAGATAAAATTAGATAATACATTTGCCATGAAAGATTTAGGTGCAGTAAAGAAAATTCTTGGCATGAGAATCAATAGAGATAGAAAGAGTAGATTATTTACCGTCTCAAGAAGAGTTGTGAACAAGGTGTTGGACAAGTTTAGGATGTAGGATATAAAACTAGTGAGTACACCATTGGCAGAACACTTCAAGTTGAGTAAGAAACAATGTCCTAAAACACATGAAGATATTGAATATATGTCCAGAGTTCCATATGCTTCATCATTTGGAATTTTTATGTATGCTATGGTATGCAAAAGACCATACATTTCCCATGCAGTGGGAGTCATTAGTAGATACATGAGTAATCTTGGAAAGGGGCATTGGAATGCAGTCCGGGGGATTCTCAAATACTTAGAGGGATCAATAGTAGATAGTTATGCTATGGAGGGTCAAAGGTTTCCTTACATGAATATGTTGATGCACAAATGGTTTGAGATTTGGATGGTAGGAGGAGAACCACATGTTATGTATTCAGTATTGGTGGCATGATAGTTAGTTGGATTTCTAAACTGTAGAATATTCTTTCCTTGTATAGTATAGAGGCAGAGTATGTTGCTACTACAAAAGAAAGAAAGGATATGATATAGATGTAGGGGTTCATGGAAGAATTGGGAAAGAAGCAGGAGGATCACATGTTATTCAGTGATAGCCAAAGTGCAATTCATCTTACAAAGAACTCAACATTCCATTTGAGAACCAAACATATATAACTCGTGTATCACTTTATTAGATCAGTTTTGGAGGATGGACAAATGAAGTTGGAGAAGATCCATACAAGTCAAAATCATGTTTATATGTTGACAAAGGAAGTGAAAAATAGAAACTGGAAGGTTGTTCAGATTTAGTAGGTCTTCAAGATTGATCTTGAAGAAGAGAAACAAGTCAGAGAAGAGTTCGAGGATGAGCTGTAATAGTGGGTTACAAAAATGGGTCTTTAAGTGGGAGGTTGTTGAATTTGTGGAGAGTGAGTGCAAATTAAAGCGGTAGTTTGTTTTTTCCTATTTTTGGGAGGAATGCATGGCCATGGATAAAATAGCATTTTCTTATTAATATATGAGAGTTTTTATTTTTATGTTTATCTTATTTATATGCATCTCTTATTTATAAGCATGTTATATTTAGGTTACTTGTGGTTGAAGCAAGCTTTTACAAAGAGGTGCACAAGTTATATATGTGCATGGATTTACTCTTTATAGTATGAAAAAGAGAGAATTGTATTGTATTCCTCAGGACTAAATAAAGGAGAAGGTTGGATTGTTTGTGGTGGATGTAGCCAAAATTGGGTGAACCATGTTAAATCTTGGGTTTATCTTGTGATTGCATGCTTCTTTTATTTCTGTTTTAATTCAGATTTTATTTCTCATATGTATTTCAATCCTAACAAATTTTATTTTGTGGTGTGCAAGACAATTTAGAGATACTCCATACACAATACATCGATGATATCAACATGGGTGAGATGAACATCTCTTCTCTTAAACGAGTTGCTAACACATCTGTTCCAAAAATAAAAGCTTCATAAAACTATATCCATATATTTGGATCATCTTAAATTATTAACCCTGATACTTATTAATGTAGTTCTAAAGGTGGGATATGTGTAGAGTCATGGGTGTATTGAAATTATCTAGAAATTAGAAAGCTCATTGATTAGCTTATTATATAATATGCTTCAGAATACATCATGCATAAACATGATTAGGAAATCTTATTGAATCTTTCTAAACTTAATTTTATCTGTTGTATGATTACTTCAAAATACAACATTCGAAATAATTTCTAAAACATTCA
This sequence comes from Taxus wallichiana var. yunnanensis, assembly GCA_018340775.1. Lineage (NCBI taxonomy): Eukaryota > Viridiplantae > Streptophyta > Pinopsida > Cupressales > Taxaceae > Taxus > Taxus wallichiana. The sequence goes on from CM031238.1 coordinate 37,120,793, forward strand.
TAATTTTATTACTAATGCAGAGTGACCCTAAAAAATAATGCAAAGTGACCATAGCACTTAATTTCTATAGTGTTTTTATTCTTTTCCAATTGCAATGATTTGTACAGAGAAATTGCCTCTGTGTGGTTGTTTGTTATAGAGTGGAGGTCCTGTGAAAATCTAGATCTCCTTGCACATGTCAAAAATATCGTTAATTAAAATGTAACATACCGAAAAAAACTCTTTCAATACATTTTTCCCAGAAATTTTGATCACATATTTTACCCAAGTTGCAGCCTGTGCTTACAGTCTTTCAAACAAGAAAATATTATAAAGTTTTGATAATATAGATAGCTATGATTCATAAGCACATCATATCGAGACATGAATCCTATGTATCTTATAACCTGGAATGAGCACAATATATTTAAATCCTTCTTCACCAGAGCTTCATATTCAAATTAATTTCAATTTTCAATCAAAACTTTGTTGAAAGGAGTTTTAAGACTATGTACATGTATCTATGCCATAAACAGGTTAACCCAAAATTTTAACTAGTGATTATATCTCAACCATGAAGAATTTTGTACTGCATATACCTAGGTGAAATGAGATTTCCAAAATTCTGAGCACATTCCAAAATCATAGAAAGTATATGATGTGTACCTTTTTGACATTGAAAAGAGACCCGAAAACCCCTGACGATGAAGCTTCATTGCATCATCTCAAACATCAATGAGATAATCCCCTACAGTGGCACCTCAAAACCCTAGGGAATCTTCGAGGATGGTTTTCCTACAAAATCTCCTCAAAACCATAAGTAATTCCCTAGAGAGGCTCCTCAAAACCCTAATCAATCTTTTGAGGGTGGTTTTGCCTCTACAAGACTAAAATGACAAGATTTGTCTCCACATAATTCAAGAAATAAAATTAGCAAAATAAGCTTAAATAAAGGGATTTAATTAAGAAAAGTATCTATATAGTTGAGCTATAGTTTTAAATCCCTTCAACCCATTTTATATGTGCTCTACTATTGCAAAATCACCAGTATCTAAGATCCTAAGCTTCTCTTACCTGGGAAAAACTATGGTTGAAACTAATTTCCTTTTACAGATGCATGTTGTGAAGTACATCATAAAAGAAACATAAAACATATCATTTCTCATTTCATTCAATTCAAGGAACAAATATCAACACCAAACATCAATGAAAGATATCAAACAAACAATGTTTTGTCTACAGTTGTAAAAAACCATTCAATTAATTTCACATGACCCCTGATATGTCCCCGAAAGAGTTACCTTTCACATTGAATCAATTTCCAAAATGCATGTTGGTCAGATCCAAACCCAATATACATGGCATTTTGGTTGTCTAGATCTCTCAAGAAATTCTCCCTTACTTGAATTATTCTACCAAAAAGACCCAATTTTCAACTCCAATTCATAAACCCTGTATTCGAAAACAAAAGCATGCAATTGAAAGAAAAGGATAGTTTTTTTTGCTAAAAATTAATATTGAGTGTATGCTAGGAAACAACACCACTTCCCCTAATTACGCCAAAAGGCATTCCGCATATGGTAAAGAGCTTGTGGTTGTTCACAACATTAGGTTAAATTTGACAGGCATTTTGACAGGTGATAAAAAATTTACTTTTTTAGCCATTGCGGAAGTTACATTCAAATGTGGCATTGGATGTTTTGGGAGGCCACTTTTGGTAAAATTAGCAAAGTTACATGTTTTGGGTGGCCACCTAATGATTTGCAATGTATTTGACCACATTTGTCAATAAATAGTATAGAGCTTACACATTATTTTTTCCTTGCTTCTCATTTAAAAAATAGGGTTTAGCTTTTTTTTCCTTCTCATTTAAAAAAAAATGGTTTATCTTTTACACACTGTATTTTTGTTATGGCTTCTTATTAAATTTTTTTATTGAAGGTTCTCTCTGCTTGTGTCAAAATGGGAGTCAGTAGAAACTAGGGAACAACAATCATTTGTTCCATGCTTTCAGGAATTGTATATTTGAGATTTTGATACAGAAAGCATTCACTGGGAATGTGAACTATTCGATTAAATATCTGGAATCAATGTGTCAAAAAATTTGTTTACCAAGAGTATTCTTGCACAATTTAATCCTAAATATGTGTTGGGATTTTACAAAATTGTGTGCATGAAAAGAAAATAATACGGGAAAACAAAATAATGGTTCCATTACACTTTTATGGATGCCCATTCCCTATTATGAGGTTTCCATTTTTACAGAGGCCAAAATCCTTCTTTGATCCTATTCAAGGCATGCACTGCATGTGAACTATTCGACCAAATGCCCGAAAGCTTGTATCTCATCTTGCATCTTACAATAGACATAGGGGTATTGAAACTGTTTCACCCAATGCAATGGAAAGATGTCCAACCCGATCACCTCAACTTTACCATCATAATCCTAGCTCATGGAAAAATAAGATCTTTGCAAAGGTGTATGGACATCCACCAAAGAATAATAGAAAGCTTTTGTTGTCATATGTTGAATTTGTAAATTCCCTGCTTGATATGTAAGAAAATTTTGGACATCCACCAAAGCATAATAGAAAGTGGTTTTTGGTATGTTGTAGTTGTAAATTCCCTTGTTGATATGTAAGAAAATTGTTTTTATGATATGTTGTAGTTGCAAATGCCATGGTTGATATGTCAAAAAATTTTGGAAGTATATACAAGATGTGCTCTATTTGACATAATTCCTCAACCTTTGCCAACAAATTTTTAGCCTGTGCCAAATTGGGAGCTTTAAAATAGGTTGTGGCAATTGGTAGAGCCCTGGTTAATATGTATGCAAAATGTGAAAGCGTACACAAGGCACACGAACTATTTGACAACCTCAAAAATAAATGTAGCCACATAAACTGCTATGATGGTAGGATAAGAAAAAAAAATGTTTGTTGAAAATACCTCGGGAAATTTTTAAGCAAATGCAATTGAAAGGTGTAAATCTAGACAACCTTTTCTTGCATACTCCCATCCTGTGCCAAAAGTGGAGCTTTAGAGACAGGTAATCAAAAATTGTGTTTAGTATAATCTTTTATAAAATATCATGTCTTCTCTATACCTATTAAGTTTTGGTCTGTATGAGCTTCTTGTGGACATGACAAAGTCCCCTTCCATTTGTAATGCTCACAAATTTGGCACACAGATACAATAGTAAAATTATCCGAATATTATTTTTTTGACTTACATGACTTGATACATGACAACACAAGGGATTTCTTAAGACAACACATAACACATGAGATGCTTACACAAACATTATCCCACATAGTAAACATGCTAACACCATATACATTTCAATGCCACACGTTCTCTATTGAACTAATACTAGTAATGACCCAACGACAAAAGGGACTTAAGGATTGGAAAATCCACAACAAAAAACTACCATGGTTACATCATAGTTATGATTAAAATTCTAAGAGCATTTTTCATGCAAGGATAAATTATTCTTTTCCACTTACATATTCTTAAAATTCATTTAACATTCAACTTATAACATGAACACTTAATTTGGATCTTTATCCCTTACAATAGTCCCCATAACTTAAATAATAATTTTCCATATTTCAAAATGCATACAAAATTCCTATTTCTCTCGTTCTTATGTTAAGATTATGCTTCTCAACCGTTTATTTGATGCACAAGGAAACTAACGTGAATTTAAGGAAAAAATCTTAGGATTTAAGGTAGATTTAGATTCAAGATACCTCTTCCCATAAACATTCTTCCATCATGGTATCTTTATTTTCTAGTTATAGTTGCTATAGTTAAATAACTTGTTTGAATCCATTCAAAATTTTCACATCAAAACATTCATATCATAGAAATATATATATATTTATATATATTCAAAAGTTTAATCTCACCAAGAGCAATTCATATTTATTTTTAACAAAATGAAAATGTCTAGTTGAGTTATAAAGAATTCAAGTATAACATTATTCCTAACCCAAAATCTCATTTACTCTTATACTCTTTACTCTTACATCACACTTTTGTCTCACTATTGACATTTTTTAAGAACAATTGTAATTCAAATGATACATAATTTACACTTAGGGATTCATGACTACAAGGAGTGATTACCTTACACAAAACAACTCATTTCATCACTCTTTAACACTCAAGTATTAAATGTTGAATACATGACAACCAACAATGATATGCTTCTCATATTCCTTCCAAGAACTATTTAAATCATTTAGTAAATATACATCAATGTTTCTTTCACTAATACCCTTGAGAGAGGCTCCACGATCTATTAAATTCAAAACCATTCATGGATGGGGAAAAAGTATGCCATACAAGAAGCACATAATAACCCAGTACTACATGCTAAGGGACACATTTATATAAGATGGGGAAATGGGTTCAAATCCAAATGTTATAAAATTTTACATGTTCAAAATCCTTCTAAAGAAATATTTACAATCTATGATAATCATACTTCATATGTCCTTTACTTAATCACTAAGATCCTACGTAGTATGATTTAACACTCAACCAAGTTTGGATTCCTGAGAAATTAAGTATTGTATGCATGTTACAAAGAGACATTCAATTATAAAATTTACACACCTTACTAAGGTCACAACTAGAGTGATTAAACACCCTTATCTCCAATAATCATTATGTAAGTCTAGGTAAATTCAATACTTCTTGCCAAGCTAAAAATATTGTTTGAGAGGGACTAAAGAGGATTCACACTCAATATTCTCATGTGTAGGTAACTAAAACATAGGATCTCCTAGTACCCAAATTTAATCTCCTTCAAAGGCCTAGCAGCATCACATATTTGACAAGACACTCAGAGGCGGAAAAATGATAATGTATGTCATTTTTTAGTTGGGAAAGCAGTCTATCTGACTCTTTAGCACTCAAGCTTTGGAAGGAGTGGGTAGCACCTTGAAAGGATGTGATCTTATCCTAACTATTTTAGGTTGTGCCATTCAACCAAGGTAAGAGAACCTATTTTGCAACCTTTGTTATTGAAGAATGCATGTTAATCCTTCTTTTGCACAAATTTTATAGAGAAATCCTTGGGAAAATATGATCAACACACCAAATCTGACTCTCACGAGTTGTCACTTCTAGATTATGGAGATATTTTCAAAACAAGGAAAAGGTTACTAAAGACATTGGGAATCTTGATTGTTTCTACATGTTTTGGTGGTAGACATTATGCATTTGCACACACAGGAAAAACAGGGGTAGTATAGGTAGGATTGGTTGTTTTAACTAAATTATTTGGTGGGAGGTGAGGCAGAATGAACTTGATTTGCTAGATATTTGAGAGTTTTTACAAAATGGGGAGCTTACACAACATAATGCTTCAAGATAGCTAAAATGTTCCTTTAACCAGAATGTGTTCTTCAATGGAGGCCCAAATCAACATGTTTTCACACAAACTATGAGATTTTAGAATGAAGGATCGAGTTAGAAGACTCAATAAAACATCAAAATCCAAGATCAATCATGCCTGAGGTACACCGAGAGGCTTACAAGCAATATCTGTCAACAGATGAAAGAAAAGTGATTTTAAACCGTTTATTTCATTCCCAGATGAAATATCTTCTAAAAATGAAATTACAGATGCCACTAAACTATCACAAGGATTGAGATCTATGTGATTGAGAGGGATTTTGATACAAGATTGCAATGGGAACAAGAAAAATGATTTGCAAACATTCAGAAATGATGCAAACACAATTTTTCCCAGAGTCAACATAGAATAACTCAAATTTGATTAAACTTATTAGTAGGGGAAAGTTTCTAGAACAATCTTAGAGCTTGTCAATGGCTATACACTTGTAACCACCTTGACACGATCAAGTTTAACACAAAAGAGATATACAGGTTTCTCAAATAGTCCCTCACGAGACGGGCTCTATCAAGCTTTTCTTTTAGAAAATCAGTTCTGACCCCTTACACTCCAACCATTTGCACGATAAATTCATGCAATTTATAACATTTTACAACAGAGTTTTCCCCCAAAAATCCAAACAATGAGTGTACCAGTGCTCGCCATGAGCTCGATTGCGATTCCCAAAATCAGATCCATAAAAAGTTGTTAGGTGCTTAGGGGTAGATATCTTCGAACATCTCCCACATTCAACTCCTTCCTCTGGTAGATCACTCTTCCTTTTACTCACCAACCACTTCCGCCCCTAATCTGTCAAATCTAGCTCTTTGCATGCCGGGAAGGAAAAATGGAAGATCAGTTTGAGCCCAAAGGTTAGATCTCATCTTAATGGTAAAAGACATCCCCGGATTTTCCTCACCAAACCGAGATATCAACAGGTCTTTCACGTGCCAAGGAAAGAAAAATCAGGTCGAATCCAATAGTTAGATTGCATATTTAATGGTGAGAGACGATGTATAAACCTTCCCCACCAAACCAGGCTACCAGATTAATGTTCCTCTTCATTTGGCATGCAAGAGACTCCAAGAAATGATAAAAACCATAAGAATACACATCCCCAGGAGCTCTCTGGAGTGAAAATGGCGGAAAAATCAGATACAGATGCACAACTATTGTTGATTTATATTTTGAATTTGGACCATCCACATGGGAGATCCACTTTAAAATGAGCCTACGATTTCCTTTTTTCCTTTACAACTTTTGGAAAAATGTAAAATTTTGACATTTTTCTCTGCACCTCCACCCTTGAGAAATGAGCCTGACACGTGTCCTAAGGTGGGTCCCAAAGGAACCACGGCCAAATTCTGCTATTTCACCTCCTTTTTGGAAAAGGGAAAATTTTCCAAGTTTCCCTCACAGCTCCGCCTTTCTGCTTTTAGTTTATGACATGGGTCCCAATGGAACCACGCTTCATTTCACACTTTTAACTCCTTTCCCCACAAAAGGAAATTTTTCTTAATTTCCCTCGAAAGTCCACACCTCCACCATTGACCGAGGTAAAATTTTTACTATTCTCTGTCGGACCTGTGGGCCATTTTGATGTTTTAATCCTTTTGGTGACAAGAGGTAAAAAATCTAAGTTACCTCCGATGGTCCGCTTCCTCACCCCTTTGACTTTTCAAAGCCAACCTTGACCTCCTTCTTGTCGAGCTTGTGGGCCATTTTGATAATTTAATCCTTAAGAGGCAAAAAATCCAAGTTTCTCCCTATGGTCCACTTCCCCTGCCCTGTGACTTTTCAAACTGCCACGCATCACAATGTTGCATCTTGAGATGGTCCCCAAAATTTAAGACCTTGAATGAGCGCAGGATCACCACGTGTCTGGCCAAGAAAAAATTTATTTGAAGGATTAAAGCTCAATGGAAGGCATCATGTGTCAGGCTCCGAGGCAATATCCTTTGGTCATTGAAAAGTCCAAGCAAAATGCAAAGTGAGCGGAGGCCTCCAAGTGTCCTCCTAGTGCTTCTTTAAAATAAAATTCAAGGGCCGGTCCTCAAACATGTGCAGTCCCTCCACGTGTCCCAGGTCTCTCAAAACCTTTTGAAAAAATACTAAATATTGGAAGACCCAGCGGAAGCCTCCATGTGTCTTCATGGAGTAATTTCAAAATAGAGCCCAAAAGTGGATACCTTGAATGAGCGTAGGCTCACCACGTGTCCCTGTTCCACCAAACTGTGTGAGGTGAATAAAAATTTGTCTAAGTCCGGGAAAAGCAACAGAAACCTCCACATGTCCTCCCGACACAACTCCAAGACCAAACCAAAAAGTAAATCTTCAAATGAGCATTGTTAGTCCACGTAGACAGGTTTTTTAAGTTGAGGCGATTCATGAAATTTCTGAAGTACCTTGCCCAAACGCATCCAACCAAAAGAGGCCACATTTCCTATTGATGTAAGGATGTAAATTTGACTGGGAGAAATGCCCGTCGAACCATAAAATGCTGAAAAATGACCACTTGAGCCCAGAGAAATGCCTGTCAAACCGTAAAATGAAGAAAAATGACCATTTGAGCCCGAAGATGAAATTTTCTCCAAGGACGAAGAATTTAGAAATGTTACAATTCTCAAACACATTCCTTCGAGCTACATCCATTCATTTTTCTTCAAGTATTTAGGGAAAAAATGATAAGGATGACAAATCCTGTAACGCCCGTAGAACTACTCGCATGAGGCCCAAACGAAAAACAAGGTTACAAGAGGAATAAATTTAGGACCCTTATAATGATTAAAACCCCCTTTTCTTTTATTTAAAACAAAATTATAATAATATAAGATTCACATCTTGTAATTCAAGGTCATAAGCATATAATGGTTAATTGCTTGCTAGGAGGGGGTCAAGCACACACTATTTTTTTTTTGCCAAATTCTTTCCCCCTTCTATTTCTATTTTTTCTTTTAATTCCCACCAAAAGAGCCCATCACTTAAGTGGTGTAGGATATAACCTCCACCATTGGATCAAATCTCTCCCCACCCTTAGATCTAGGTTGGGCAAGGAAACCCTAGAAATCCTTATGGATTTCCTTATGTATATTTTCTTTTTATCTCTTTTAGTTTTATTTTCTTCCTACACCCAAGGTTCTCATTTCTCTTTTTTTTTTTTGCTTGCAGGTTAAGGGAGAAGGAGGAAGAAGCTCCATCTATGGAGCCATTAAAACTATGGAAACTCTTCTCAACAAGATTTCTTTGGCTCAAGCTTTAATGGAGGAGTCTTTCATTGTGGATCTGACCTGGTTAGGGTTGTTTGGTTGTTTGGATTTGCCCAAAACCCTACATGGTGTGTGTGATGTGTGTGTGTATATGTATATATATATATATATATATATATATATATATATATATATATATAAATGTATATATGTAAAAATGTATTTGAGGTAAGAAAGGCCGATTTGCACAGTAGCATGCATGATTTTAAAATGGCATGGCATTTTTTTTTTTTAGATCTTTTTTTTTGTTTGTTTGTGCATTTGATAATGCAGATGGGTGGGTATATATATATATATATAAAGTAAAAAAAATATGAGGATGGGCCGGGCAGCGCAGGCGCATTAGCCCCACCCCATGAGACCGTGTTCGCCATATGGGGGGGGACAGATATTGGGGGGGGCGCCGACCCCATCCCCACCCCATAAGGTAAATGGGGTAGTGGGGGTGGGCGCGCCCCCCACCCCAATCCTTTGTAAAACCTTGCAGTGCCGCGGCCAGTAAAACCGCCCGCTTTTTTTTTTTTTTATAAATATATATAATCAAAACGCAAATATAAAACAAAAGTTTCTTTTATTATTTATTATATGTTTTTTTAAAATTCAAAATATACATATATATATATATATATATATATATATATATATATATATATATGTGTGTGTGTGTGTGTGTGTGTGTGTGTGTGTGGAGTAAGGCATTATGTATTTTTTTTTGAAAAAATAATAGAAGTTTGCAATTAAAAATTTTCTATATTTTAATATTTTTATAATAAAATATTTTATCATTGTTAAAATATTTTAATTATATGAGAATATTAAATATATATATATATATATATATATTTTTATTATATTTCTCATTATTACTACAATAATAATCTCATCAATGTGGGCATTAAAATAATACTAACATTATCGAATAATAATAAATCATGGTGAAATGTTGACAAGAGTATATAAAAAAAAAAAGAAATTTACTTAAACTCTTTCCCTTTCATAGTTTGGTGACTATAGAATACAAGATAAAAACAAGTAAACTTCATTTCTTTAACAATGTTGACATGATTTGCAACAAGTCTCAATTAGGCAATTCTTATTACAATGCAATATTTAGACTACTTGTTGCCCAATTTAAAAGTAATGGTGCTTCAAATTGCTATCTATCCACAACAAGGAAAGAACTAGCTTTTACCACTCATTTCATTTGATTAAAACAATGAAATGAAAACAACATTTCACAATGTAGTATTGACAACCTTTTTTTTCCTCATTAGTATATTCACAAATTTATCACAAGCTTCCTTGTACACTTCATTTCTTTATTATCTTACAATCCTTTCAATAATATACATCTTGCAAGTAAAATGCTACATTCAACCATGTGACTCTTGATGCAATATAGATTACAATGTCCATTATTTTTGAATGAAAACAAAATAATACAACTCTCTTTCTCTTACAAATTTACAACAAAGTAAAGTATATAAGGTAATGGAAAGAGTCTCCACAAGCTCCAAAGTGCTCTTCATCCATGCTCCAAGTTCCAAGTAGTTCATTCACAACCAAAATAGGGGGAGAGGCAACACTCTCCTCCCAACCAAAATTCAATGGAGAAGAGAAGCAATCTCCTCCATTGACCCCCGAGCCCCAAACACAACACAATGAAGGGTGGTCTCCAACTCAAGGCAACAATACTTGCTTCCACAATACAAGTTTCATTCACAACATTCAAGGTAAAAGAGAAAACAACAAGGAAACACAATAACACAATATTTTGCACAAAAGGCTTTCATTCAAGCCAATCAAGAGAAGGAACTATGGGAATGTTTTCCTTATGCCTCCCAATTGAGATGAGATGCCCATCCAAAACCCTCCACAATAAAACACAAGCCCCTATGACTCTTATGCCTCCCTCAAGTACCCCTTTTACCTCCCATACTCTTATGCCTCCCTCCTCTTATGGCTCCCTCAAAGACAAGGTAGAATGTAAACATTCTTACCCAAGATGGGCATCCCTCTCAAACTCCCTCCACAATATCCTAATCTACTCTTTTTGCCTCCCTCATGAGTATTCCCATAGACATCTCCTATACTACACAATAAGCATTCTATCCATTTTTCACAATACACAACAACAACATGCATTTTCTTCAATTTTAAGCTCAAAAGCAATAACAAAAGAAAGCACAAAGAGAGAAGTTTTCCTACCTCTCCATTGGAGAAGCCTAAACCAAGAAGCTTTTTTTCCAAGCTCCCTCCAAAGCAATCCAAGCATGCAAGTCCAAGCTCTCTTTTTTTTTTTTTCTCCCAAAACTCTCCTCTCCCAAAATAACAAAAGAACTTTCAACAAAAAAAACTCCAACCCCCTCCACAATAGAGGAAGTTTCAATAAATAGACAAAAGGAAGAGTGAGGGTGATGTGGCTCCTAGTTGGATGCCACATCACACATCCTCAAGACCACCTCCTTTTAGTCAACTCAAATCCCAAAACACCATAAATGGGTGGTTGGGTTGAATGACAACTCTCTTCCACAACCATCCCTTCCCATGTGCCTTAAGGCACAAAATAAATGCAAAATGAAGAAAAAGTGCACTCCAAGTCATATTTCACTTCCCAAAACAATAAATAATCCTTTTTGGGCTTCCCAACCCATAGATATGGTTGGTAAGGGGTTTTGGGAAGTGTGGGACAAGTTTAACTTGTCCCACAAGTCCCCCAAAATTGCCCTCAAACTCAAATTCGAGTTTTCAAGGGATTTGGAGTGGTCAACACTCAAAATAAGCATTCAATACAAGAGACAAACACATGGCTCAAGGAGCCAACCAACAAAATTTATTACACCCACTTGACTTCCCCCAAAGCTTAAAAACTAAAACAAGATATTAAATTAATCTAAACATACTTAGCAAAAGTAATAAAAGAAAGACATCCCAAATGAAATCACCTACTAAAGTAAATAAAACAATTAAATAAAATTCTCAACCCCATGGTCACATTAGAACATTACCCCCTCATGAAAATTTTCTTAACACATACAAGAATAAAGGTAACACAATACAATTTACTAGTTGCCTTGACGACCAAATGTTGTAACCACCCAACATCCTGTTGTGTTTGGTCCCCAATCCCCCTCATGGTTGTGATCATGCTGTGTTTCCTGCAAAATGCAAAATACCCTCTTCGGCCTTACGGCCATGTCAAAATATCCAAAATAACCATATGCATGAAATTTATTAACATCTATACGTAATTCAATCAATCATCATTTCTAGGTCTAAATCACAACTTAATTATGCATTTCATCATTATCCAAAATTAGAGTAATGTAAATTCAACAACAACATTCTACTCATCATGGCGAAGAAATCCAATGTTAGAACACATGCAATATATCCATATAAAAATAATATCGGTATCCAATAGTCTGTCCATGAGTCAGTGTAGATCATACTGAAAAAAAAATCCAATCATAATCCAAATGCATCTAGTCACAAAACATCATGCTAATCAACATAAGTATAAGTCATGTCCATATCTAAAGTCTGCATAACTCAAAATGATAATCAACTAAGTGTCGTAGGGAAGTGGGCATTACATCCCCCTCCCCTTAGACTAGACTTCCTCCTGGAAGTCACTGAAATAAGTGTGGAAACTGAGCTCGCAATGATGTAGCATCCTCCCAAGTAGCAGCAGTCTCATCGTATCTGTCCCATTGGACCCGAACCTGATCAATCTCTCTGCCGCGAAGGCCCAGGGTCCTGCGATCTAAAATGCGCACGGGCTCCACCATCACCTGCCCCTGATCCTGCACCTGCAATGCAGTCCAATCTAGCACATGAGAAGGATCAGAAACATATCTCCTAAGCACATAAACGTGAAATACATCATGGACGCGCGATAAGCTAGGTGGCAATGCTAGGCGATAGGCCAAGGGACCGAGGCGCTCCAAGATCTCAAAGGGACCCACAAACCTAGGAGCAAGCTTAGAACCTTTTCCATAACGGATAGGGCTCTTATGCGGTCTGACACGAAGAAACACCTTCGTGCCTACCTCAAAACTGCGATCTGTCCTATGTTGGTCTGCATACTTCTTCCGTCTATCTCCAGCCTCCCGCAATCTCTCGTCTCGATCAAGGTAACTCGCTGCTCCATATCCTGTAATAAAGCCGGCCCAAGGGAAACCCCCTCCTCAATCTGTCCCAACTAAGAGGTGTCCCGCACTCTCGCCATATAATGCCTGAAAAGGAGCCATACCTATAGAACTCTGGAAACTATTATTGTAGGCAAACTCCACCAAATACAGATACTCCTCCCATCTCGATTGATGATCCATCACGTACATCCTGAGCATGTCCTCCGTAATCTGATTCACCCTCTCTCTCTCGTCCATCCGTCTCGGGTGATAAGTCAGATCTTGAAATTAATCCTCGTCCCGAGGGCATACTGCATGGTGGTCCAGAAATGGGAGGTGTACAAAGGGTCGCGGTCGCAAATGATCTTCCGCGGAATCCCATGTAATCTGACAATCTCATCAAGATATACTCGTGCTACTGCACTAGCCGTGTAGGTAGTCTTCACTGGAGAAAAGTGAGCTACCTTCGTCAATTTATCCACCGTGACCATGATGGCGTCGTGGTGGTATCTCGACGTCGGCAACCCAACAATAAAATCCATAGAGATGGTGTCCCACTTCCACTCTGGTATGGCATGAGGATAGAGAAGGCCAGCTGGATGCTGATGCTCGGCCTTCACCCTCTGGCACTCTAAACAACGGGATACAAATGAAGCTATGTCTCTCCGAAGTCCTCTCCAAAAGTACAACTGTCTCAAGGTGGCGTGCATCTTCTTCACCCCGGGATGGGCTGAATACGGTGCACGATGAGCCTCTGTCAAAATGTCATGTCTCAAGCCTCCATCTCTAGGGAACATATATCCGACCTCTGTGTCTGAGGAGACCATCTGCCTCTAATGAAAATCCATCAAACCTCCCCTCAAGAGGTCTCTGAGACTCAATCTCTACTCTGGCTGCAAGGTAGAAACTATCCTGAGGAAGCTGCTGCAAGATCCTACTCCTCAAATCTGTACCCACTGAGGTGGCCATAGCCACATGTCTCCGTCTACTCAAGGCATCTGCCACCACATTCTCCTTCCCTTTCACATGCTCTATCTCCATGTCATACTCACAAAGTAACTCCATCCAACGCCGCTGACGAGCGTTGAGATTGGGCTGTGTGAAGAGGTGGCGAAGACTCAAGTGATCAGTCCTGAGTGTAAATCTCCGGCCAAGAAGAAAATGTCTCCACCGCACTAAAGCATGTACCACTGCTGCAAGCTCAAGGTCATGGGTCGGATAATTGAGCTCATAATCTTTGAGTTTGCGAGACTCAAAGGCAACTACTCTACCCTCCTGCATTAACACTCCTCCAAGTCCTGCCAAGGAAGCATCTGTGCATACGAAAAACTCTCCATGAGGATCCGGCACTGCAAGGATAGGTGCTCTCGTAAGGCACTCCTTCAGTGTACTGAAGGCCTGCTCACATCTATCTGTCCATACAAACTTCTTCCCTTTCCGCTGAAGAGAAGTGATGGGGTGCGCAATCCGAGAGAAGTCCTGAACAAACCTCCTGTAGTATCCTGCTAGTCCCATGAAACTACGCACCTCGGTCACACTAGTGGGTGCTGGCCAATCCATGATGGCTCGAATCTTGGAAGGATCGACCGCGATACCTTCCCCAGAAATAACGTGGCCCAAATACTGCACCTCATGCTGAAAGAATGCACACTTCTCCAAGTTCCCGTAAAGGCGCTGCTCGCGAAGACACTGAAGAACTTGGCGAAGGTGCTCCTCGTGCTCCTCACGTGTGCGTGAGTAAATCAGAATGTCATCAAGAAAAATGAGCACGAAGCGATCAAGGAAGGTCCTGAATACCCCATTCATCAAACTCATAAACACTGCGGGGGCATTCGTCAAACCGAAAAGGTACCACTGTGAACTCGTAGTGGCCATATCTCGTGCGGAAAGCTGTCTTGTGAATATCTGACTCCGCAATCCTGAGCTGATGGTACCCTGACTTAAGATCTATCTTGGAGAAAATGGTAGCCCCCTTCATCTGATCAAATAAATCATCAATGCGTGGAAGGGGGTAACGATTCTTGATCGTTACTTTATTCAAATTGTCGGTAATCAATACACAACCAAGAGATCCATCTTTCTTCTTCACGAAGATAACAGTGTGCACCCAAGGGGATACACTAGGACGAATTAGGCCTTTCTCCAGAAGGCCCTCAAGCTGCAACTTGAGCTCACATAACTCAGGTGTAGTCATCCGATAGGGTGCTCGTGAGATAGGCTCTGCGCCCGGAACTAGATCTATATGAAAGTCGATCTCACGTGGGGGAGGTAATCCCGGTAGCTCCCCTGGAAACACATCGGCGAACTCTGATAAGATGGGATGATCATCGAGGGAAGGTCCCCCTGACTCATCCTCTGATCTGTCACTAAATCAGTAATAAAGATACAACTGGCAACCCCGTCGCACACACCGCTTAAGCTGCATAGCGGAGATGGTGCGAATAGAAACGGGTCTCTTAACCCCTGATATCACTAACTCCGCCCCAAGATCATCAATGCAAGCAATAGTCTTATGGTAACAGTCCACTCTAGCTCGTGAGCAGACAACCAGTCCATACCCAAAATGACGCCATAAGATCCTAATGGAAGGATCCGAAGATCAGAAGTAGTGGTGAAGGGTCCCAAATCCACTACACACTCCTTAACTAAGGAGTCTACAGAAATCTTGGCTCCAGAAGCCATCTCAACGTCCCAACTACGGCCCTGCCTAACTGCCACCAGCCTACAACGCTCTACTAAGGATGGTGCAATGAATGAATCAGAAGAACCAGAATCAAATAATATAGAGGTGGAAATACCACCAATACTACCTGTCGTCTCAATCACAGTGCTCTGATGCTCAGCCTGGCGGTTCTCGACCGCTGCGTAAATCCGATGACTCCGTGCCATATCTCCCACAGTAGGCTCTGAGCTCTGTGTCTTACCCTTGGTAGGGTTAAGTGGGCAATCTCTCCAAATATGTCCAACGACACCGCAACCATAACAGCCGCCTGATCCTCTCCAGTGGGAAGCAGCTCCAGCTGGTACTCTAGATGACTGAGATGCCGATCCTGACGATCCGGCTATGGACTGCTGAGGTCTCTGCTGATGAGCTCCTACTGACTGAGCTCTCGGTGCACCCTGTGTCCTGATGGGACCCCTAGGAGGAGGCCCCATACTACGTCCTCTCTGTGCATCGAATCTCTGAGGAGGTCGGTAAGGTGGGCGGGTCTGCTGCTGCTGCTGCTGTGGTGGCCTAAAAGAAGCTTGCCCTGAACTCTGTCCACCCCGTGGAGGAGGAACTGACCCCTTCGACCTACTATCCTGCATCTGCTGGATACGGCTCGAACTCGTCTCTAGCCTCGCCGTGTCTTCCCCGTGTCTCCTCTGCAATATAGGCCTTCTCCACGGCCTCTGCTAATGTCTGTGGGCAATGAATGCGCATGCGCCGCGCCAGCCTAAATCCAAGTTCGGCCCCGGATGAACTCGTGAATCCATACCTCTCATCATCCCGCATATAGTCGACGTCTCGAGTAGGTCCAGAATCGACTCTCATACTGCCATCATCTATCGATCGATCCGACGGAGGTCATGAAACTCATCTATCCGCTGCTGAATAAACCTCCTGGGTAAATACCTACTCCTGAACCGCTCCTCAAACAACTCCCAGGTAACCGTCTCTGAGTCGACATGGAGCTTCTGCTCCTCGGTCCTCCACCGACTCCCTCCCATCCCTCGGGAAGGTGAATCGCTACACGAGCTTTCGTGTTGCTACTACAAGGACAGAGCTTGAAGCATCCGCTCAAGCTCACCAACCAGGCCTCTGCCTGAAAACCGCCTATATCACCTGAATACTGAGATGGTCGCAGCTTCAGGATCTCCCTGATATGGTCTGCAGCTGATGTAGTACGAATCCTAGGTCTCTCTGTCTGCTCCTCCCTCTGTCTAGGGCTCCGAGACCTGTCCCTATGTCCTGAGATCCTGTCCCCATATCCCCTCTGTGGTGACTCTGCCCTAACCGACTCTGCATGGAAATTCTCTGCTCTGTGCTCCTCGCTATGTCGAGGGGATGCCTGGGCATCTACTGAAGGCTCCAAACTAGGTCTAGCAAGTCGTCCTCTCAAGGGCTCTCCGCGTATAGCGGCATTGACATCCTGGAGTGTCTGCAAGATCTGAGGTAGGAGAGCTGCTACGGCCTGCTCTGGTGGTGGTATGTCTAGGTCTATATGAAGAGACCCCTCACCCAATCCGCGCCTCCTGCACAGATCAAGGCGAGAGTTAGTTCGTTGTTCTAGGTCTTGTGTCAGTTTTCTAAATTTGTTGTTTTCTATAATTATTAACATTGTGGTTTCATATTTTTAAAAGAATCGGTTCTGAGCTAAGTTAAATGTTTCTGTTTTAGTGTGTTCTGCGTGTGCCCAAGGGTCCAAGCTTCGAACCCCTGGCTCTGATACCAAAATGTAACGCCCGAAAAACTACTCGCATGAGGACCAAACGAAACAGGTTTAGAGAGAGAAAAATTATGAAATAATTTTTTTTTTTTTTTTTAGATTCAGGTTACAAGAGGAATTAATTTAGGACCCTTTATAATGATTAAAACCCCCTTTTCTTTTATTTAAAACAAAATTATAATAATATAAGATTCACACCTTGTAATTCAAGGTCATAAGCATATAATGGTTAATTGCTTGCTAGGGGGGGGTCAAGCACACACTATTTTTGCCAAATTCTTTCCCCCCTTCTATTTCTATTTTTTCTTTTAATTCCCACCAAAAGAACCCATCACTTAAGTGGTGTAGGATATAACCTCCACCATTGGATCAAATCTCTTCCCACCCTTAGATCTAGGTTGGGCAAGGAAACCCTAGAAATCCTTATGGATTTCCTTATGTATATTTTCCTTTTTATCTCTTTTAGTTTTATTTTCTTCCTACACCCAAGGTTCTCATTTCTCTTTTATTTTTGCTTGCAGCAGGTTAAGGGAGAAGGAGGAAGAAGCTCCATCCATGGAGCCATTAAAACTATGGGGAACTCTTCTCAACAAGATTTCTTTTTGTTCAAGCTTTAATGGAGGAGTTTTTTTTTTTTTTTATGGATCTGACCTGTTTGGGTTGTTTTGGATTTGCCCAAAACCCCGGCGCACGGATATATATATATATATATATATATATATATATATATATATATATATATATATATATATATAATATGTATATAGAAGGCCGAAGAAAGGCCGAAGAAATGCAGGCCGTAAGGGCCGTAAATTCATGGCCGCGCATTTTTTTGTTTTAGATCTTTTTTTTTTTGTTGTTTTTGATAATGCAATGGGTGGGTATATATATATATATATATATATATATATATGAGAGAGACAAAACAAAAAGACAAATGATGGCTGGGCAAAGCACAGGCATTTGCATTGGCTACCATTTTTTTTTTTTTTATTTGTTTGTTTTATTGTGGTATGGGAGGGGACAGAGTATGGGGGAGGGCGCCCCCCATCCCCACCCCATAAGGTAAATGGGGTAGGGGTGGGGCGGCGCCCCCCCCCATCCTTTGTAAAACCTATACAAAGCCGCGCCCCACATTTTTTTTTTTTTTTTTATTTGATATAAAATAAAACCCAAAAAACGCGTTTCTTTTATTATATATATGATTTTTTTAAAATTTCATTTATATATACACATACATATATATATATATATATATATATATATATATATATATATATATATATATATATATATATATATATATATATATAAATGTGTGTGTGTGTGTGTGTGTGTGTTGTGTGTGTGTGTGTGTGAGTAATATATATTTTTTTTTGAAGAAGAAAATGAAAGAAGTTTGCGCAGTTTATTAAAATTTATATTTTAATAATAATTTATCATCATTGTTATTAAAATATTTTAATTATTGAGAATATTGAATACTATATATATATATATTTTATATATATATTATTTTTTATTATATTTCTCATTATTGCTACAAATAATCTCATCAATGTGGGCATTAAAATAATACTAACATTATTGAATAATAATAAATCATGGTGAAATGTTGACAAGAGTATATAAAAAAAAAAAGGAAATTTTACTTAAACTCTTGCCCTTTCATGGTTTGGTAACTAAAGAATACAAGATAAAAACAAGTAACTTCATTTCTTTAACAATGTTGACAAGATTTGCAACAAGTCTCAATTAGGCAATTCTTATTACAATGCAATATTTAGACTACTTGTTACCCAATTTAAAAGTAATGGTGCTTCAAATTGCTATCTATCCACAAGAAGGAAAGAACTAGCTTTTACCACTCATTTCATTTGATTAAAACAATGAAATGAAAACAACATTTCACAATGTAGTATTGACAACCTTTTTCCTCATTAGTATATTCACAAATTTATCACAAGCTTCCTTGTACACTTCATTTCTTTATTATCTTACAATCCTTTCAATAATATACATCTTGCAAGTAAAATGCTACATTCAACCATGTGACTCTTGATGCAATATGGATTACAATGTCCATTATTTTTGAATGAAAACAAAATAATACAACTATCTTTCTCTTTACAAATTTGCAACAAAGTAAAGTATGTAAGGTAATGGAAAGAGTCTCCACAAGCTCCAAAGTGCTCTTCATCCATGCTCCAAGTTCCAAGTAGTTCATTCACAACCAAAATAGGGGGAGAGGCAACACTCTCCTCCCAACCAAAAATTCAATGGAGAAGAGAAGCAATCTCCTCCATTGACCCCCGAGCCCCAAACACAACACAATGAAGGGTGGTCTCCAACTCAAGGCAACAATACTTGCTTCCACAATACAAGTTTCATTCACAACATTCAAGGTAAAAGAGAAAATAACAAGGAAACACAATTACACAATATTTTGCACAAAAGGCTTTCATTCAAGCCAATCAAGAGAAGGAACTATGGGAATGTTTTCCTTATGCCTCCCAATTGAGATGAGATGCCCATCCAAAACCCTCCACAATAAAACACAAGCCCCTATGACTCTTATGCCTCCCTCAAGTACCCCTTTTACCTCCCATACTCTTATGCCTCCCTCCTCTTATGGCTCCTCTCAAAGACAAGGTAGAATGTAAACATTCTTACCCAAGATGGGCATCCCTCTCAAACTCCCTCCACAATATCCTAATCTACTCTTTTTCCTCCCTCATGAGTATTCCCATAGACCTCTCCTATACTACACAATAAGCATTCTATCCATTTTTCACAATACACAACAACAACATGCATTTTCTTCAATTTTAAGCTCAAAAGCAATAACAAAAGAAAGCACAAAGAGAGAAGTTTTCCTACCTCTCCATTGGAGAAGTCTAAACCAAGAAGCTTTTTCCAAGCTCCCTCCAAAGCAATCCAAGCATGCAAGTCCAAGCTTTTTTTTTTTTTCTCCCAAATCTCTCCTCTCCCAAAATAACAAAAGAACTTTCAACAAAAAAAACTCCAACCCCCTCCACAATAGAGGAAGTTTCAATAAATAGACAAAAGGAAGAGTGAGGGTGATGTGGCTCCTAGTTGGATGCCACATCACACATCCTCAAGACCACCTCCTTTTAGTCAACTCAAATCCCAAAACACCATAAATGGGTGGTTGGGTTGAATGACAACTCTCTTCCACATCCATCCCTTCCCATGTGCCTTAAGGCACAAATAAATGCAAAATGAAGAAAAGTGCACTCCAAAGTCATATTTCACTTCCCAAAACAATAAATAATCCTTTTTTGGATTCCCAACCCATAGATATGGTTGGTAAGGGGTTTTGGGAAGTGTGGGACAAGTTTAACTTGTCCCACAAGTCCCCCAAAATTGCCCTCAATCTCAAATTCGAGTTTCAAGGGATTTGGAGTGGTCAACACTCAAAACAAGCATTCAATACAAGAGACAAACACATGGCTCAAGGAGCCAACCAACAAAATTAATTACTCCCACTTGACTTCCCTCCAAAACTTAAAAAAATAAAACAAGATATTAAATTAATCTAAACATACTTAGCAAAAGTAATAAAAGAAAGACATCACAAATGAAATCACCTACTAAAGTAAATAAAACAATTAAATAAAATTCTCAACCCCATGGTCACATTAGAACATTACCCCCTCATGAAAATTTTCTTAACACATACAAGAATAAGGGTAACACAATACAATTTACTAGTTGCCTTGACGACCAAATGTTGTAACCACCCGACATCCTGTTGTGTTTGGTCCCCAATCCCCCTCATGGTTGTGATCATGCTGTGTTTCCTGCAAAATACAAAATACCTCCTTCGGCCTTGCGGCCATGTCAAAATATCCAAAATAACCATATGCATGAAATTTATTAACATCTATACGTAATTCAATCAATCATCATTTCTAGGTCTAAATCACAACTTAATTATGCATTTCATCATTATCCAAAATTAGAGTAATGAAATTCAACAACAACATTCTACTCATCATGGCGAAGAAATCCAATGTTAGAACACATGCAATATATCCATATAAAAATAATATCGGTATCCAATAGTCTGTCCATGAGTCGGTGTAGATCATACTCAAAAACAAAATCCAATCATAATCCAAATGCATCTAGTCACAAAACATCATGCTAATCAACATAAGTATAAAAGTCCATGTCCATATCATACATTCATTTCACAATGGGACAAGTGGACGAATAAGAGGGAGTAACTCTTTATTCAAATATTAAGGTTCACATTAAAATTTACACATCATGGATTTCGTTTCTCTCAATATGATGATTTTAAAACGTTACAAGAAAGATCTAAATTTTTATTTTCTCCTTAAATACCATCTCATAGTTATCCTTTCAAAAATTAATTAGAAATTAAAATGTTGTTAAGTTCCACAATTAACTCTTAATATTGTACCATATAATCCCAAACGATAATCTAAATTGGGTTTTGAGTTCATTTATAATCTAAAGGTGACTTTCAAGAGTAGTTGGTGATATTTGCTACCTAATATCCTTCACTCTACACGTGTGTCGGGAAAAGACGGTTTAACATTATTTTAAAGGTTTGTTTCCCATGGAGTAATACCATAAGAGAACAAATTCTCCTTACTAGACACATGACTACCAATCCTAGGAGGGAACCCCATAACCAAGACAAAGTTTAACCACGTCGTTCCTAATTGTTGGGTTCACAACAATGTCACTAAACATACAGGCTAAGATGATAACCTCAAACTATGGCTTTTATTTCCTTAAGATAGAATTTTCCATTGAGTTTAATGATTTAGGTTCACCCTATGGTTTTAGTTTTCCATGTTAAGAAGGATCACGTGAGAAGGTAGTTATGCGAGAGTTTTATACTAGGGTTGACTATTTTATTTAGATTTTCTTTCTACGTTATCAAAGAAAATAACACAACACACCAGAGATTTAGTCATCAATTTCACACTAAAAGGCACTATAAGATGTCAAACTCAATTACATTTAACATATATATCCAATTTTACAATACATAATTTTGAATCAAAATGACACTCATGGTTAGATACACATTTCCCAAATAACCCTAAACACTTATGACTCATACATATTACAAAATTTCAATAATAAGCCTTTCGATATATTTAACATTATTGTTTCTACAACTTGTAAAATTACATTTTTCTAAATAACAAGTTATGAATTCACTAGTACACTTTGCATTCTCTATGTGTCGGTACTTGCAACCACTACATGGTCAGCACAAGTGTTGGCATGACATCCTCCTAAATCTAACATAATTAAGATTTTTAATTTTCCATTTACATAATAAGAGTAATTCACATGTAATAGAAGAGGGTTAGAGACATATTTACATTTTATTTCATTTCATTTCTTATCTAAGGGAGGAGAGAGAAAGATATAGGGAAGAGAGAATAGAGAGAAACACTATTTTTCCAAAAGTCACATTTCACACAACAAGCCACAAGAGAGAGTTTCTTACATTTACTTATATGTTTCAAAGTTTTCACGACAGTTTATTGTTTTGACTAAGGTCATACGGCCTTATTTTACATTTTCCTAGTAGTTGAGAAAATGTCTAGTTTTATCTTGGAGGCTAAGAAAGCATGCTCAAAAATTATCTTTTGATTAGTAAATACACAATGGGTAAATTCCTACATGTCTTCCTATATATCAAGAATTCACAAAAACTGACGTAGTTGAGAACCAAAAAAATAGAAACAATGATTGGTTTTCAGGAGCCATTGGTCGTAATAGATCTAGTTTGACCTAGTCAAACAACGATCGAAGGCCTACAAAACTCATTTGCCAAAATTGATAGAAATTTATTTTTCCCCACGCTGAAGGTTACATGCAATTGTATAGCAAAAATTCTAGAGGGTTGCAAAGGATGATCAATGTTTCTTTGCTCAGGGTCCAAAAGACGAGTCAAAACGAAACCCAACTATTCACTTTTAACAACTTTCTAAAACTGCAAAATGAGGTAACAAGGCTCCTAGAAGGGAGAAAAATGACACAAATAGTCAAATGAGGCCGATCCAAGGCTTTTAGTGACTCCCCACATAACAAGGAACACAAACAAAACTTAACATCTCTTTTCCGGTGTTCAGAAAGTTGTTTTGTGAGTTTCAGAATATTGTGTTTTATAACTTTACAAGGTAGACATAAATGGTTGTTTTATTTGACGACTCATCTAACTCTCTTCAGTATTAGTGGACATGAGAAACTAATTATGATACCCTATTTTAGCAATGCATAAGGTTGTGGTAGCAACACGTTTGATGGTCAAATTGTAAATCGGTAACA
The DNA here is from genome assembly GCA_018340775.1 of Taxus wallichiana var. yunnanensis. Taxonomy (NCBI): domain Eukaryota; kingdom Viridiplantae; phylum Streptophyta; class Pinopsida; order Cupressales; family Taxaceae; genus Taxus; species Taxus wallichiana. Next base: position 37,144,356 of record CM031238.1, read on the forward strand.
TAAATCACAAGGTGGAGTTTTATTTTTTCACACTAACTATCTGGTTAATATATCCAATTGTTTAAGTATCTAATGGTTTGATATTTCTATTATATTGCAAATGAAGAACTAAATCATATGAAAATTATAAAATATGAAGGTAAGGAGACCATTCCTGGAGGAAACAAATCTAGTCAAAACTAAGGGGTTTGATTCTACATCTCAAAGAGGCATTTCATCAAGTGGTTTACACGCATCCACAATTCCACCTTTTCACATTTACTTGAAAGCTTCTATACCCATTTAAAAAAATTATTTGAGCATTCCCCCATAATGATTGTATCCTGTGAGACTAAGTTTTGTTGAGGAACCCCCATTAAAATTTACTATTCTGTAGCCTTTTCTAAGCATCCAAATTTTCATCTTCTTGAAAGTTTCTAAAGCTTCTCAAACACATCCATTTTGTGTATATCCTACAACCCTAGCATTCCATGAAACTTATTTCTTTGGGGCATTCTGTCAAACTGTTCACATGCCATGTATATGTTCCCAAATTTTGCATACATGTCAACCATGGCACTTGCAATTTTCCTGATTCAAAGCCCCCTCCTTTTAATAAGGCTGAGAATATGATAGAAAAGGTGAAATATTCCCGTGGAACCTTTTGGTTGCATTTGGTGAAGTGGTGACTGAGCATAGAAAGTAGAGGGTTTCATGCAGAGGAAGATTATAAGAGACAAAATTGGTAGAGACATTTTTGTGTAATAATAGGAAAGGCCACTACCAATGTCTAAATCAATGCAACTAATTTAATTAAAAGTTAAAGAGTAGGAATGAAGTGATATACGTATACCCTAGAAATGATGCTACAAAGGTTATAGTGCACGCAACACAGGTGCGTGGAAGAATTAAAGTCAATACATCCATATGTTACATGCCTCATGATCTCCAATCGTTTTCCTCTCTTCTACACACAATAAAAAAAGAAGAGGTAGGCAGATGTTTCCTCTTAGAGAAATTGAACCCACTACAAACATAGATACAGATCCAGGTCGATCAATTTGTATATAAAATAATATGAGGAGATAATAGAATTACAAGTTTATCTCTATGCACAAAACTAATTCAACCAACAATGGTATTGATTTTAGGATGAATATTAATGAGAACTTCATTTAGTTTACTTCCCTACAACCGTGGCACCCATGAACCCATGCACTTCTCTTGAAACACCCACTCGTAGCCTCTAAAACACCATTTTGTGTATATTATGCACTCAAGGCATTCCATGAGGCCATAACAAAGGTATGCAGAGCTAACGAATCAAGTATTGGAGAGATATGTTGAACACAGTTCCACATAACCTTCTATTTATTTAATTATGTGAGTACGAACTCCACTTCACCATTATCAGTAAAGCAGAGCTCTGACTTTACACTCACTCTCACTATCCAATTACTGCTAGAATCCCCATGTTAACTTGGGCTTCACGTTATTATGCCTTTGGATTCAAAATAAAGTGTTTGTGTTATGATGCAAGGAAAAATATAGGTATGACAAAGGCTGACCGAGGATGTGTGCTGGAAGAGGTCTATCAAAGTCATGGCGTGAAAAGTGCGGGCACTACACCATTATTATTTGATGGATTCACATACCCTAACTGATTTAGATATCATCGAGGGATTTCTGTATGGTACACTGGTTATATTCCACACTCATGTAGTTGTGGGATTATTGGGAGGAGCACTTATTGGCCTTTTTGTAGAACCTACTCTATGCAACCTCGTTCTTGCAGTAACAAATTCCAAAGGAGCATTTTATGGGGATGGTATGTAGTTTGTTAAGAAAATAGTGGGATTTGATTTTATCATGGCCATGAATGCATCCATATAGGTGTATATCTTCTTATATACTCTATCTTTTGTAAAATAACAATTACAGATTGTTTAATAAGTAAACTGCAGATTTCAGGTATCCATTGGTTTCAAAGATTTGCCTTCTCGTAATTCCTATGGGATAATTTTCAATACCCAGTAAATCTTTGGAATATTCAACTAATCGTGTGATTTTTTTGGCTAGTTTGATTAGAGGTTGCACAAACTTATTCAATCAGGGCTTCATGAATGTTCCATTTATTGAAAGCATTTACCCCAATTTTTATGCCAATTTCTCTTTAACTACAAATAATTAGGCAACGAGGGAAGTCTATCAAAATTGAATCTACTTTTGAAGCTTTTGGGATATGAAACTGAGACTAATTGGTATAATAATACTCTCATGCATGTCTTTAAAAAATAGGTATTCTGCTATGTTATTTAAGCTCATAATGTAGATTTTTTTTTGCTTTTGGCTTTACACCAGGTCCGTATTCGATGATCAATTTAGGAAATGCGAATGATAATTTTGTGAAGTACGGACTCCTCTTGTGATCAATTTGGAAAAGTGAGTGATAATTCTATAAAATATACATACTTTTGAAGCTTTTGGAATCTGAAACCGAGGCTAATTGGTATAACAATACTCTCATGCATGTCTTTAAAAAATAGGTATTCTGTTATGGTCTTTAAGCTCATAATGTAGATTTGATTTTTTTTCTTTTTTCTTTACACCAGGTCCTTACTATGACGATCAATTTAGGAAATGCAAATGATAGAGGTTTATATATTTGTTAAGGGAATTGTAATGCCCACATTTTACACACATAAACACAACAGTAAAAATATCAGGATACATTTTTTTACTTACATTGCTCACTACACAACACCACAAGGGCTCCAAGAAGATAAACTCAACAATGCACAAGACACTTACATAAGTCATCGACTCACATAGACACACAAAAACACCATATACATGTCGATGCCACACTTTCTCCAATGAAAAATTCTAGCAATAACTCAGCCACAAGAAAAGGGACTCAAGGATTAGCAAACCCACAACACATCATTACCATGATTACATCTTTGTTATGATTAACATTCCAATAACATTATTATGTAAGTATAATTTTCTATTTTTTCCACCTATAGATTCATAAGTTCATTCCACATTCAACTTATAGTTCAACCATTTAATTTTTCTCTTTATCCCTTATGACAATCTCCATAACTTACATAATTAGTTTCCATATTTTAGATTGCATACAAAGTTCCTACTTCTCTCGTTCTTATGTTAAAGGTTTGTTTCTCAAAATATGTTTAGTTGACGTTTAATTTTACCCTCATTAAGTAAGGGGACCAACCATAAATTTTGAGGGAGAAATAATACGATGTAAAGGAGGTGAAGGTTCAAGTTTCCCTTTCCTATAAACCTCCTTCCATTTGAAGCACATTTTTTCTTGTACTATGGTGGTTTTAGTTCCAAAATTTATTTTGATTCAGTTATGTAATTACAAGACATAATTTTATTTTATTTTATTTTTAGTGGACTCTATTTTGGCTCAAATGCCTAGTCCCACCAAGAATAATTTGTATCCATTCTTAACAAAAATTCAATGCTTAAATCAACCATAATGACTTCAAATGAATTTTTTTCCTAAACCATTATTACATATACTTTTTTTTATTTCATTGAAATTGTTTCTTAGGTCTCTTTTTGGCGTCACTTTAAAACATGAAGAGTTACGAAAGTACTAGTGTAACATCTTGAAGAAGTATATCTTTTGTTTTCTCAAAGTTTTCTCTGACCAAGGAAATTCATATTATTTTTAACATAAGTAAATGTCTAATTGAGTTATAAGGATTCCAAGAGTGACATTATTCCTAACCTCAAGTATCATTTTACTCTTATATGATTTACTCTTACATTGCACTATGGTCTCATTATTAGCATCATTTTATCACATTTGTAAATAAAATAACACATACTTTTCACTAATGGATTCACTACTACAAGGAGTGTAACCTAACATGAGACAGATCAATTATTTTCTCTTATACACTATAGTGTTAACGCATGCTGAAACCAAGACATCGACTTGTGTAATTTAATCCCAACATGAGATCAATCATAGGAATATCATAGGAAAACTACCTTTGTTTTGTTTTGGGCCACTCACTAGGGTACACAAGGGCAGCTGGGAACATGGGGTAACGAGGCCCTTTTTTCTACACTTCTCTTAAGTCAACTTATTTTAAATATGATAACATTTTCTAAGATTTATGTACAATTTCCACCCACAAGTTAACCACTTAATCAACCGAGGTTTGGTATAATTCTGATTTCACCTAAGGATCTACATCCCAACTATATATGAGTTAAAGGTGAGAGTACATATTTATGTTAAACAACCTTCATGAAACACCAAGGTGTTATGTTGTTAGTAACCAAGGTAACAAGTTTATATGAGAGGAACTAAAGAGTTTATTAACAAGAGTTTAAGTCATAGTACATCTATTTCACTCTCTCCATTTGTGTCATCTAGGGATCCCACAAGGAATTCATTTGATGACAAGAAACAATTCTATATCTAACTTTGTAAGACTTGGTAGTCCACTAGGATACTAAGGGAGTAATAGATCTACTTACTCCATGAATGGTCAGGTTACACCGCATAGTCATTGCTTCAAACAAGGACTCTTAAGGTGACTTCCCGGTGGTGTTCACCACTCAACACAATGTCGGACCTAAAGAGAAGACATTCTCCTTACCCCACACATGGTTACCAAATCGAGAAGGAAATCACATACTTTGGATAAAGTTGGACCATGTCGTTCCTAAAAGATGAGTTCACAACAATGTCGCTAAACTTACCTGACTATAATGCTAAACTCAAACTAGGGGTCTTATTTACCTATACTAGAAGGTGCCATCGAGCACAAGGTTTAAGTCCATTCTATGGATTCAATTTCTTCTACGCTAAGAAGGATCACACATGAAGACAAATTATGCATGAATCTTATACTAGGGTTGACTATTGTGGCTAGATACCTTTATTACATTTTCAAGGTAAGAAAAACAACACCAATTATTTAATCATCTATTGCACACTAGAACACACTACAAGACATTAAATTAAAATTCATTTAACACACACACACACACACACACACACACACACACACACACACACACACACACACACACACACACACACACACACACATCAATCCTTTTTACCATACGTAACTATGAATGAAAATTGCACCTATGATTAAATGCACATTTACTAAGGTATCCCTAAAACTAACATTTCATACATATTAGAAAATTTCAAACATAAATTTATGTAACATGGTAATACATTATATATATAACATTTTCCAATAAAATATGTAAATTACAATAATAAAAAATGATTTACACCATGCCTTTTCGCCATCTCATTTCCATCCTGCAAAACCATGTGAGCATGAAATCAATGATAAATTGCTGGCATGGCATCCACCCTAATCTAACATAATTAACGTCTTTAGTTTCCCATTTACATAATGAAATTAATAATTTGCATTGGAAAGGAAAAGGGTTAGAGGCATGTATTCATTTCATTTTATTTCACTTCATTTCGTAACCAATGAGAGAGAAAGAGAAAGGAAAGAGAGAGAAACACTATTTTGTCAAAAGTTCCATTTCACACAAGTCACACTATAAAGTTTCAAAAATGTTCCCACGGTGGTTTTTCAACCTGACAGGGGTCCTACAAATTTCTTGTTTATGTTTTCCTCCTAGTTGCAAAAATGTTCAATTTAGACTCGGAGGCTAAGAAACCACTTTCAAACATTTTCTTTCAATGAGAAAACACACCATGGTTAAATTTCTAAGTGTCCATTTATATACCAAGAGTCCATAGGAACTGAAAAATTTTGAAACTGGTGAACGATTTATGATTGGTGGCTAGTTTTCTGAGGCCATCGGTCGTAATTGACCTAGTTGTAAATGATCAAAAGTTAGCTCGAGGGCTCAGAAAAACACATCAAAAAATAACGTTTGATGGATGAACATGCCACAATAAATTTTCTATGAGTTCCACCATATATAAAGAATTCATTAGAGTTGTTGGAACTAAAAACTAGTACACAATTTTGAAATGGCGACATGATTTCTGAAGCCAACGGTCCTAATTGGTCTAGTTTAACCTAGTCAAACTACAACCCGAGGCCTACAAAATGGATTTTCCAAACTATACAGAAAAGTGTTTTCCCTAAACTGAAGGTTCCATGCAATTGTCTAGTAAAAATTCTAGAGGTTTGCGAAGACAGATAACAATTTCGCTATCCAGGTTTCAAATGGCGGTTCAAAACGAAATCCAAATTTTTAGATTTAGCAACTTCATACCACTACAAAACAATGTAACAGGGATCCTAAAAGGGCATCAAAAGGATCACAGATGATAAATCAAGGTTGATCCAAGGATAGAAGTGAATCTTCACAAAATAAGGAACATGGAAGAAACTTAACATATCTTTTCGGGATATAAGAAGGTTTTTTTACAAGTCTCCAAAAATCATGATCTATTGGTTTTAATAAGGGAATGGTAAACATATTTACAGGGAGCTCAACCTTAACTTTGTCAAAAAAGGGTACTCTAGCAATCTAGTTTTTTTGGGACGTTTGCTAGATCGTCACAAAGTGAGGGTTTAAGTTCATTGTCTACCAAGGAATATTAAATTCTATAAGTTACGATGTAACATTTTATTTTTTAAAAGAAGTTTATTTAATACAATCAAATATATGAAAATCCTACAATTTAAAATTTTATTTCGTTGTAAAAGAAAAACTAAAGAACATAAATTATGAGAGATGAGGAGAGATGAACCATGCCTAGTATAATCGACGATAGAAGATAAGTGGTTTTGGTGTTCCATGAGTCGGTTGTAGAACCTAGAGGGGTTTCAAATCCTTTTTCACCAAGCCCATCTTGCATCTTTTGATGACTGGATCCCCCTCTTTCATATACTACCCTATCTTCATTCATTTTTCCTCCATGTACCTTCTGTAATAGTAGAGATCAGTTCTTTTCCTTCATCGGACACATTTCAGGTGGGCACTAAGTGGCATCAAGTCAATAGAAATTTGTTTGACAACAAAAACCCTCCATAACTGGAGCCCAAAAGCACATATATCTCACCATGCAATGAAGTGATACAGGTCGGGCCATTAAATCTATGGATCGAGCTATGATAATATAGTAAAACTGAGCCTTTTGGACACAAGGGTAGAGCTCATCAAGTGGACAAGGAAACAACATGAGTCACATAGAGGGTTGAACCATGATATATTTTTAAGCAAGCACAACAATACTAATCCATGGGATATGGAATCTGAGTTATGATACAAAAACAAACCTAGAGAAACACCAAATGTTAACCTTGATGCAATATAGATTTATATCAAAGTGTGATTTAAGGGTTCCAAGCACTGAGTTTAAGACAAATGGTGAGTAAAATGAGCACAACCCAAACATTTATATCTCACATTGAGCCATGAAATCCCAAGCCCTTCACAACAAGAATGTCAGACATGTAACATGTCAAATAATATAACTGTCATCATCACTTCCTGAATCATCCCGCCATACTCCCAGAAGGATCAACATAGTTTCAAAACATAGTCTGAGAGGGGGGGTGTATAGGTTTCCATTCATTGAGTCTAAGGTGTTTACGAAACACAATATACATGGTGGCCATGCATACCAAATGAACAAAAGTGGGTTTTCAATCTATGTAAGAATCCACTCCTATCTCGTACTCATCTCGAGTGAATGGTCAATGGTACACCAATGAGAAGGTACACATATGTCATCTATACGAAAACCATATAGGGATATAGAATATAGTATAGGTCACCATCTATTATTTAATGTGGTGTCTATGTGAAACGTAATATATATGGTACCCATTGGGCAATCTGTCATACATACCAAACAAAAAGAGACATGGATTTTCAGCCTATGTAAGTGTTGGTATTCAAACTTGCACCCGCATCTTGGATCTGAAGAGCCAGATGTTTGAGATCACAATGGAACCTACCCCAAGTTGTGGGACCTTGTGCACTTGGGACGGATCTCCAAAGAAGGCTGGTTCCTCCATCTATTTCTACTACTATTGCTACTCCTAGTGATGAAAGGGGAAACTAAGATAATAATTACCAAGGGACCAAGGATAGAAGGATAACGTGATAATGAGCTACACTAAAAAGTGATAGGATCAGAAAAAGAGGGATGCATACTATCTTTTCTGAGTGGGAATGAAAAGGGAATGTGAAAGGAGGCTAGGCACAAGTAGCACACAATTGAAAACATGTTTACCAGATCATTCTCATGGAACACAACTAAATAAGAAACTACAAGTGACATGAAGTGGCACAAAAAACATGCACTACAAAAGAAAAGGCAAGAAGAAGGAATGAAAACATGTTAGGACAAAGAATATTCACAAAATGATGCTTCTATTACTTCCAAAATGCACAGAGCTATTACAATGGTGAAGGAGGCTGATATCCACATGAAAGAGCTAGATCTAGAGGTCTGCAACTCAAAATATAGAAAGTATGAAGTCCTTAGAAAAATGCATAAGGATCCAGAGTATCCAACATTAATGAGCCCAACTCTTACATTTATAGATGAATCTATAGAAGGAGAAGAGAAGGAGGAAAACTTGAATTTAAAATACAACCACCAACAAGATGCATTCAATGCATGCAAATCCACCTGAGAATCTATCAAATGCACTTCCCCAGGGATGTTTTGGCATGTTGGATGAGGAAGGAGGGTGGATGATATCAAATCAGGTGGTTAAAGCAATCAAATCTTCTTCATTAATGCTTAGAAAGATGTTTTCCCATTTCTCACCTACCAAATCTACCAAAATTTGAATTTGAATGTCTAGCACTATGGCTGATGTCAACAGATCTCTGACAAGTCCTAGCATGCACCAATCGGAGATCTGTAGAAGAAGATACAATTGTCAGAAGATGTTAGGGCCATTTGCACACAAGCAAGACATGTGGCACGTGTGGATTGGCTGAAATAATGGCCAACTGTGAAAAATGTTTGTCATTTCTACGCCACATGTCAATCATTGATTTGTTGTAATGATTTGATGCCGTATTGGAGTTCTTTGGCTGGTTACATGTGGCATACTAAAGTATGTCAGAAGATGACTTGACACATAAGGGTATAAAGGATGGCGAGTGGAAGAAAATAGAGGAAGGTGCGCAGAGGAACGTGCACATGATGCACGTGGGGAAATGAGGCAAACTAGTGAGTAGAGAATGCATGGTCAAGGGGAAACTATTACAAAGTATTAGACACAGCATGTGAGAGGGCTAGGAACTTAGCTGATTGAAGAAAGTGTGAGGCGCGTAGAGAAGAAACTACTTAGGAAGAAAGTGAATGCGTAGAAGGTGGGCACAAGGGAGGATTTGACCAAAGAGGGAATGAAAAGTGAAAGAAGAGAAAGAAAGTGTGTAAGGGCATGTGAGGAAAAGAAGGGGCTCCAAGGGAAAACTGCAACCAAGAAATTGTGCCAACTAAACCTGAGTGCACGCAACCTTCAATGAGGAGCTCAAGATAGAATATATATGATAGTTATCCAAATAACTAGGAGAGTTATTTAGATAACAATTTTGACAACTTTTGGGGCCATTTTCCTACTAGATGAAGGAGATCAATAGCCTGGAGCATCCATTGGGCATGAAGTCTACTATGTAATCATGAAATTGCCCCCATAGTCACTTGAAGATCATTTTTGACTTGATTCTGAATCTTGCAACCACTGAAAGAAGATCTACATTTTGGAAGCAAAAGAAGATCATGTGTAGGAAGCATGTGAAAGGAAAGAACTATGTGTAAACAAACAATGTGCACACAACACACTTGGAGGAATTAAAACTACTCCAATATATACAAAATGATGTAGAAAACTTTATGGAAGGGTTTGAGATAGATCCCATTTACTGGGATCTGCAAGCGCGCTTTCATCAAGATGAGTTAACTCAAAAGATTTAGCCTCTTTGCATGAATTGATGATATATGGGTCATTCCAAAGTGCATCAAAATTTGAATGGCACCTGGTTTAGCTCTTGTCAACATCCCATTTTAGGACTAAGTCCCCAAATTTGAAAGCTTGGGGCCTAGCATTTTTATCAAACCATCTCTTTGTTGGTTGTTGATGCTTTTCTAGCTTGATCATGGAAGAGTTCCTTGATTCTTCAAGATTAACCAGCTCTGCCATTATGATTTCTCTCTAGTATGTGCCTTCAAATTTCAGCTGTTGGGAAAGTGCCAATGAGTTTAACTCTAGCATAAAAGGAAGGGTAGCCTCCTTGCCATAAAAAAGCTTGTAAGGTGAAGTTCTTATTTCCTTTTTGACTGTGATTCTATCTGCCCAGAGTGCACACGAGACCTTTGTATGCCACTCACTATCTTTGGATGATGTTGATTGTGCTTTTCATGATTTTGATCAAGTTCTTGTTTGTTGATTCCACCAGACCATTACCTTGGGGGTAATAGTTGGAAGAAGTATTCAAATAGATGCCCAGATTTAGAGCCCAATTAATGTTTTTAGTACCAAGGAAGGTTTTTGCATTATCAGAGATAATGGTTTGAGGGACACCAAACCTTGTGACTATACCTTCGAGAAATTCAAGGATGATTGACTAGGTTGATTCCTTGAGCATGATAACTTTTGTCCATCTGGTGAAATAGTACGTAGCTATCAGCACCCACTCATGTTCAACACTTGAATGTAGATTGATCATACCTATGAAGTCAATAACCCATTGTGCAAAAGGATGATCCGCTTGGATTGGTCAGAGGGAAAGTGCTTGCCAATTTTATCTTTCCTACAAAGAAAGCGCACTCTCTGCATTTTGCAACCCACTTGTGTGCATCTAAAAATAGGGTAGGCTAGAATATTCCTACCATTATGATCTTCATTATTGTAGTTTTGGCATAAAAGTGTCCACCAGAGAGTCCATCATGAAATTCTACTAACACTTTTTCAGTTTACATGCCATTGATGATACATCTTAACAGCATGCCATCAAGACTTTTCTTGAAGAGAAGTCCATCAATCAAAACATTAGGGATAGATTGTAACCTCAGATGTCTTCTCTTTGCCTTGCTCAAACCAGGAGGGTATTCATCCTTGGAAAGAAATGTGATCATATCCTTCATCCAGATCACGCACTCATGGATCTGTATTATGCTCAAGCTCTATGTAAGGGAGATCCTCATACAGAAATAATGAAGTCTCAGATTCAATCTACGCTTCCTCAACAATTTCCCTAAAGAGCATGCTACCTCTTACCAATTTTGTGGCTTTGATAGTCACATCATAATCCATGATTTTAGTCACCCATCGTGCTCTCTTTTCACTATCTCTGCTCCCATGATGAAGTATATAACATAAGAGTGGGAGACTAACACCTTGATATGATTTGTGGTGATCATACTTTTGAATTTCTTGAGTGCACATATGATGGAAAAGACTTGATTCTCTCATGTAATTTTATCTTAATTCGTAATCCTTCAATGTCTAGTTGAAGAAAGCCACTAGTTGTTCTAGCTCTTATTCATTTTTTTATGTTAGGACAACAACAACACTAGTATCAGTGCCATAAGCATAAAGGATGAAATCCTTGGAATAATACGAGTTGATGAGTGTTGGTGCACAAGAAATTTCTTGCTTGATTTTTTGAAGCTTTCTCTTCCTTCTGTTGTCCATCTGAAGGCTATGTCCTTTTTCAGCATCAAAGTGATGGGCCAAACCAACCTGGAAAAGTTAGGGATAAAATTCCTAACAAAGTTGATCTTACCAAGGAAGGACTGCAAGACCTTTTTTGCACTTGCAGGGAAAGATCTAGGATGGCTGAAATGTGCTCAAGATCAATTGCGATACCATACTTTGAAAACACATGGCCTAATATTTTTCCCTGTGCCACCACAAAATTTCACTTCTTGGGGTTAAGAGACACCTCATACTTTATGCATCTCTGAAATACCTTTTCTAGGTGTGTCATATGATCTATGCTCTTCTTTGAGAAGATTTTTATGTCATCAAGGTGAACCAAGATGAACTCATTAATGTAACCTTTGAAGGAAATATCCATGGCGTGCTTTGAAATGTGGTGCCCACATTTGATAGACCAAAGGGAATTTTATGATACACATATGTTCCCCATTTGGTTGTAAATGCTATTTTAAATTGATCCTCTTCCTTGAATAGGATCTGATTGAAGCTTGAATATCCATCTAACATTGAGAATCTTTGCGCACCGGCCATAGTCTATAGAATTTGCTCCATGGAAGGAAAAGGATAATGATCCTTAAGAGATGCCTTATTCAAATCTCTAAAATCAAGACAAAGTCTAATTTCACTATTATTTTTGCACATTGAACTAAATTTGTGACCCAAGTAGAGTATTTGATGGGAAAAATAATTCTTGCATCAATGAGTTTGGATAATTCTTTTCTCTTGAGGGGCTCTATCTTTGGATTGACTGGTCATTGCTTTTGTCTATGATTTAATACTAGGATCAAGGTTAATGGAGCATTGAGAAACACTTGGATCAAAACCTTTGAGGTCTTTATACTCCCATGAGAAGATATCACTATATTTTTGATAGAGAGATATGAAGGCCTACTTTTCCTCGTGTGTGCAAGCTTTATTGAGGAGTATCTCGTTCCTATGTGCAATAGTGACTAGGGAAAAGTCTTCTTCCATGCCACACATGAAATTTTATTCACCCTTGAACTCATCATTAGGGCTAAATTTTTTTCTCTAAGGTGACCAACCATTTAGACAACTTATTTGTCTTCAGCTATATTACCTAGTCACCATAGCTGTTATGCAAGTCAACTTACATGGTTGATGAGAAATCATCTTCATTTTGGATGAATTGGATGATCTGTGCATCACTTTCAAACACTTTCCAATTGGTATTATTGTCTGGAATGGATGGCCTGACCACCATCTTAATGTGTTGAGTGTTTCCTTTGACAAAGTCCTATGCGGGAGAGAACTATGAACCAAGAGTGGCCATTTGGTCAGCCTCCTTTTTTATTTTGTGTGGCACCACCTGTAGGTTTAGAGCATCAAATCTCTTAAGGAGGTCCCAAAATATGTGTTTATAAGATTTGAGAAGCTTATTATTTTCAAGGATTTGTTGATAACCTAGTGGATGACCAATTTTGTGTCCTCGAATATTTGCAGTGCCTTAATTCCTTTCTTTTCAGCAATGAGAAAGCCATGCACCAATGCTTCATATTATGTTACATTGTTGGAGCATGTAATCTGCAACCTATGCGTGAAGAATAATTTATCATTCTTGGGAGAAATGAGAACAACTCCTGCTCTTGTGCCATTCCTTCTTCTGGAACCATCAAAATATAACTTCCATAGGCTAGGTTCAACTTGGTATTTCTTAAGCATATGACATCACAACTTCTTCTTCAAGAATGAATTAAGTACCAAGCTTAGTCTCATAAGCTTCTAGTTCTTCAGCATATGGATCAAATTTATGGTGCCTTTCCACCCATTCATCAAGTACTAGGTCAGGAACATAGGGTGGAAGAGTCTTCTCTTCAGGAATTAAATCTTGTTATTGGATTAAACACTTGGCTTGGAGAGGGGATGAGACATATGACTCTACATGATAAGAAAATATAGGCTCAACTTGTATGGTAAACCAGTACCATACCTTTTCTTGAGTAACATATGAGACTAATCAGAAGACAAGTAACCACCCACTTGAGTAGTGAAATTTCTTGATAGATATAGGGAAAACAAAGGAGTTAAGTCAATAATTGACACATCTTGAGTAATTGTTAAACTTGGACATGCATGAAGGGTCAACTCAAGATCCTTAATGACTCCTAAGGTATTGACAACTCAACTTCAAGTTGTAGGACTCCTTTAGACAAGGGATATACCTAAGACCTAGGACATCAACTATCTTCCTGGGCATAACAGAGGTACTAGCGCCCAAGTCTATCATGTAGTTATGGACAAGATGTTTGCATATGATCAAAGACATGTAGAAGGGTGGGGTTTTAACAACCTTACTTGTTTCTCCTCCTCTTGGTAGATATTGATAGAAGCATATAGCTTCTTTATGGCTGGATCAACACGTGGGAGTTGTGACAGAGCTTCATGCAAAAATCCCATTGAGATGGAATAGTCAGGGCATCCCACATTGTAACATTTAAATTTTTCTTCTTCATCTAGTCAAAAATGTTGAATGGGAGACCACTGACTTGTGCATTTGGGAAACAACATCCATTTTTAACTGTTCAGAAGTGGAAGTAGGAGCTTGACATACCAAAGGAGGGGTGTGCACTATTTCAGAGCCTTGCATGGGGCCTCTTATGTATGGACTTGATCACTCTTACTACTAGATGCCTGGGATGCTTCTTTCTACTTCTGATGGTCAGCTTGCGTTGTTGGGAGTGTAATGAAATTACTTATATAATTCAGATTATGAGAAGCAATAAAACACCAAATAACTCAATATTTAAGAATAATGATCTCAATATGCAATTAGAATAGCTTTGCCACTTCGAGGGGGAAACCTCCAAACCATAAAATAAGACTCAAATGCTCCAATGATGATGAAATACTACCTAAAATCCCCTATATATACTATTCATATGCTATGGCCATCACCAAGGATGACCTACTAAGCATGAGAAAGTATAAATGATATGATAAAATGATATGGTAAGCCACAAGTCAGCTACTCATATCCTAATACAAGAAATAGGTTAAGGGCATAGCATGCCCTTCCCCTTCAAACCAATGTTGTCCTCAACATTGAATAATCCTAGATGTTGTTGCAAAATGATTCTTCCTTCCTCATAAAGTTATGGTAAATTTTTTGGGCTTCAAATTTATGTCCAATAACCTTCTTCAGGTAGGAAACATGGAATAATGGGCGTATGCATGAAGATGGAGGCAACTCTAGTTTATAAGCAACACTGCCAATTTTCTATAGAACATGATAAGGGACCATAATATTTAGGATCAAGTTTGTTGTCCTTTTTCTATTGCTTTATGGAAATATTATTTTTAGGGAGAGATGTACAAAAACCCAGTCATCAATTTCAAAATGTCTTTCAATACATTGTTGATCTACTTGTTGTTTCATCTGTTTTGTGTCAATGCTAAATTCTCCTTCAAACTAGCCAAAACCTATTGTTGATGTTGAATGTGTTCCTCAATATCTCTGACCTTAGTTTGCAACCTCAAGGAAGAAGTGATAGAATGTGAATGGTAACCATATAATGCTAAAAATGGGGTCATTTGAGAAGAGGTATGAAAATGTGTTATACCATTACTGCAAGTGGTAGCCATTCAATCCACCTTTCTTGCTTATCTGATACAAAACAACGTAGATACCCCTCTAAGAATTTGTTAACCACTTCCATTTTCCCATTAGTTTGAGGATGATAATATGAACTGTGAGCTAGCTGAGTACCCAAACATGAAAAAAATTCCATCCAAAAATTACTTGTGAAAATAGGATCATGATCACTTACAATTATCTTTGGGGTTCCATGTAGCCTTTGAACTGTCTCAAAAAAATAATGCACATTTGTATCGCTGGCTACAAATGGATGTGATAGGGAAAAAATGGGAATATATTTTTTTAACTATCCACAATCACCAAAATAAAATTCTTAACCTTTGAACAAGCTAATCCGGTGATGAAATCCATGGAGACATCCTCCCATCTCTAGTTAAGAATTGGTAAGGGTTGCAAAGACTTGGTGTCTTAATTGTTTCCCCTTTCTTCTATTGGCACACTAAACACTCTGATACAAAATTTTGTACATCCCCCTTCATTCTTTCCCACAATAATTCTCTTTTTATTCTATGATATGTATTCAAAAACCCAGAGTGTCCTCCAACAAGTGAGGCATGTAGCTATGCAAGAATCTTATGCTTCAACTTAGAATCTTTACTCAAGTATAACTTGTCCTTGTACCATAGTGCATTACCTTTCCACTCAAATTTGTTATATGTTATAGAGCCTTGCTTGATATTTTGTATTAGATATTGTGTATCCTTGTCTTGATCCCATTCAAATCTTGCTTCATCGACCCAATCGGCCATCAACATGGACATTCCACATAGTAAGGCATCCGCAGATGTATCCGTTTTGGACAATGCATCAACTACTACATTTTCTTTACCCTTTTTGTATATGATTTCAAAATCATAACCCAACATTTTTGTTACCCAGTTTTGTTGTTCCTCAGATGATAACCTTTTCTTCAAAAAGTATTTGAGACTATCATGATTAGGTTTTACCTTGAAGTATTTACCCATGAGAAAGGGCCTCCATTGCTTGACCGCATGAAGAATTGCCATCATTTTTTTCTCATAGACATGTTTGAGAAGATATTTTCCTTTGAATTGGTGACTCTCAAATGTAATTGGTCTTCCTTCCTGCATTAGAACTGCTCCTAATCCTGATCCTGAAGTGTCACATTCAACAATGAATGTTTTCAAGAAGTTGGGAGTAGCCAAAATTGGGGTGCTGCACATGGCTTCCTTCAGCTTCTCAAAGGATTTAGTGGCTACGTCTGTCCAATGGAAGGAATCCTTCTTTAGCAATGCAGTGAGTGGGATTTCTATTCTACCAAATCCCACACAAATCTTCTATAGTACCCTATTAGTCCTAGGAACTCACAAATATTTTTGAGAGTTTTGGGCTTTGGCCATTCCACCATAGCTTTGATTTTCTGAGGACTAACTTTGACACCTTCATGGGATACAATGTGACCCAAGTACTCTACATATTATACACCAAAAGAACATTTGGATGGCTTTGCATAGAGATTATGTTTCTCCAAAACTTTCAAAACTTTATTTATATGTTTTAAGTGTTCTTCTTATGTCTAACTATAAACCAATATGTCATCAAAGAAAACTAATACAAATTTCCTTAAAAATGGCCTAAAAATAGTGTTCATCAAGATTTGAAAGGTTGAGGGAGAATTTGTAAGACCAAAAGGCATTACCAAAAAATCATATTGGCCCTCATGAGTCCTAAAATCCGTTTAATGAACATCTTCCTCTCTTATTCTAATTTGATGGTACCCTAAAAAGATCTAATTTTGTGAAATAAATAGAACCATGCAATTCATCAAGTAAATCATCAATTATTGGAATAGGAAACTTATCTTTTATGGTGTACTTGTTGAGTTCTTAGTAATCTAGACACATCCTCCATGTTTCATCCTTCTTACTTACCATGACCACTGGTGAAGAATATGCACTCTAGTATGCTTGATGATACCTGCCTTCAACATTTCCTGTACCATTTTCTCATTCTCACTTTTAAGTAGGAATACGGGTATCTGTATGGTCTGATATTAGGTGTTTAGATCCCTAGAATCAACTGAATGGCATGATCATGATCCCTAACTAGCGGTAGTCCCTTTATAATTGCATAAAAAATAGATGAGTGAGCATCAACAATCTTATGAAGATCGAGTGGCATTGAAGGATATGTATTTTGTACTTCTACGGAAAATAACTTTGCTATAAATCCATCTACTCCTTTTGTGAGAACCTTCTACATCTGATGAGAGCTAATAATCTGTGGAGACTTAGCTACCATCCCATTCAATTTTATTTTCCTTCCATATGAATGAAATCACATGAACAATTCTTAGAAATTCATTTCTATAGTACCTAAGGTTGTGAGCCATTGGACACCCAAAACAATATCTACCCCTCCCATAGAAATAACAAACATAGGTGAGTCTAACATGTAGTCTCCCATGGAAATATTGATACTATGGAACTTTCCTGTGCACTTGACTTTCCCACCATCCACAATCATAACTTGCATTTCTTGAGCTAGGTAAATAAAACAATTGAGGCGGGAAGCTAACTTACTATTTATGAAGTTATGAGTACTCCCTGAGTCAATCAACACCGTCACCTTCTATTTTTTGAGATAGCTAATAACCTTGAGTGTTTGAGGAGTACTAATACCTAACAATGCATGGAAAGATATTGTAGTTTGGTCATCCTCTACTTCATATTCTACTAGTTGCTCATCCTCTGGTATATTTTAGATTCCTCATCATCCTCATTACCTCCGTCAATATAGAACAAATTCTTCTCAGCACATTTTTGTCCCGGTCCATATTTGTTGTCACAGTTAAAACATAATTATTTTTCTCTCTTTTCTTCCATTTTTGAAGATTCAGTCTAATTGGCCTAGCGAATGAAGTGGAAGATATACTACGGTCTTTGGTGTTAATGAAAGGAGGCCTCCTACTACAAAGAAATTTTTCCTCTGCTCAATGTGCCATGATAATAGAATCAGAAAGCTTGAGTGGATTAAACATACATACCTCATGCTCGATGTGGTCCTTAAGACCCCCAAGAAATAGGTCATTCAGATTCTCTTCTGGAATATTCTCCACCCTTAAGGATAGGTTCTAGAATTGATGCACATAATCTTTGACTGATCCTATTTGCCATAACTTTTATAATTGACTAAAGTAGTTCTCTAAAAAATTGGAAAGTAGTTCTCTGAAATACTGGAACTATAGTGCAATTGCAAATCCTCGGTAAAAACTATCCAAGTGACACTGAGACCATTCTTTTTCCTTTGAGCACATAACCATCGATACCAAATGAATTGGTTTGGTTCAAGATAAAGGGATGCCAATGTCACCTTTTGTCCTGATGGTTTTGATGTAACTCAAAGAAGTTATCCATTTGATTTATCCAATTCAGGGGATCCTTACCATCAAATTTGCATATCCACTTTCGGCATCATGTTTCATGGTTATGAATAAGTTGGATTATGATTGGGATGGAAAAGTGATCCAACATGGTTATTTTGTCCATTATTTTGAACTGAAGATCCTCCTTGGTTGATATGGGGTAGATTTGGGCCATAATATTTACCCTTTACATGTTGCATGATATCATCCAACCACTGATTGATTTGGTCTATGTCTCCTTTAGAGGCCATCTCAAATTGTACATTTCGCAACTCATACTCAAGTTTTCTCACCTTATGATCAGATGAGGTAAACCCTAGTGCTGAGGAATCTATATTTACCCCTTCTGACTCCAACTCTTCAATAAATACCCCATATTTATCTGGAGTTTTACCAGAGTGACCGAATTCTTTTTTTCTCTTGTGGAAGGCCCCGCCATGATGTCAAACCTTAGGGTTTAGAGTTTCGATACAAATTCAGCCAGAACAGGAAAATACACAAAGAAGATACTAATACTATTTTTTTGAGAACATTCCAAAAATTTAAATAACTCTGAAAAATTCCACAAATTTCAGTCTAGGGAGCATTTTTATCAAAATCCCTAAATTTGCAATAACTATTTCAAACGATATCAAAAAGCTTTGAAATTTTCAAAGAGTTTTACTTGAAATTATTAACAACTTAGGTAAAACAATTTCCCAAAAAATTTATGTGGTTTGTAAGATAGAGTGGAAACAAAAAATTAGGGTTTTTACCCTAATTTTGGCCCGTATTGCAACTCTAATACCACTTGTAATGAAATTACTTGTATAATTCAAATTATGAGCAGCAATAGAAAACTAAATAACACAATATTTCAGAATAATGATCTCAATATGCAATTAGAATATCTTCACCAGTTCTAGGGGCAACCTCCAAACCATAAAATAAGACTCAAATGCTCTAATGATGATGAACTACTACCTACAATCCCCTATATATACTATTCATATGCTATGGCCATCACCAAGGCTGATCTACTAACCATGAGAAATTATAAATGATATAATAAAATGATATGGTAAGCCACAAATCAGCTACTCATATCCTAATACAAGCAATAGGTTAAGGGTGTAGCATGCCCTTCCCCTTCAAAACAACATTTTCCTCAATGTTGAATAATCCTGGATATTGCTACATAAAACATTCATCCTCCCAGGTTGCATCTTCTATGCTTAGATTCTTCCACTTGATCAGATATTCCTTATTGTCTCTGGTTCTCATCCTCTTAATACGTGTTTGGAAAATCTTCTCTAGATCCAAAATGATTCTTCCTTCCTCATGAAGTTATGGTAAATCTGTATGGGCTTCAAATTTCTTTCCAATAACCTTCTTTAGGAAGGAAACATGGAATACTGGGTGTATGCATGAAGATGGAGGCAACTCTAGTTTATAGGAAACACTGCCAATTTTCTGTAGAACCTGATAAGGGCCATAATATTTAGGATCAAGTTTGTTTTCATTTTTATGTTTCTTTAGGGACATCTTCTTGTAAGGCTGGAGACGTACAAAAATCCAGTCACTAATTTCAAAATGTCTTTCTCTACGGTGTTGATCTGCTTGTTGTTTCATCCTATTTTGTGCCAATGCTAAATTCTCCTTCAAACTAGCCAAAACTTGTTGTTGATGTTGAATGTGTTCCTCAAAATATCTGACATTAGTTTGCACCCTCAAGGAAGAAGTGATAGATAGAAGGTGGATGGTAACCATGTTATCCTAAAAATGGGGTCATTTGAGAAGAGGTATGAAAAGATGTGTTATACCACCATTCTGCAAGTGGTAGCCATTTAATCCACCTTTCTTGCTTATCTGATACAAAACAATGTAGATAACCCTCTAAGAATTTGTTGACCACTTCCATTTTCCCATAAGTTTGAGGATGATAATATGAACTGTGAGCTAGCTGAGTACCCAAACACTAAAAAAATTCCATCCAAAAATTACTTGTGAAAATAGGATCACGATCACTTACAATTATCTTTGAACTATCAATTAAGTGATCATGATCCTATTTTCAATTATCTTGTGAAAATAGGATCACGATAACTTACAATTATCTTTAAATGATCACTTATAATTACTTGTGAAAATAGGGTTCTATGTAGCCTTTGAACTATCTCCAAAAAAATAGTTGCGACTGTACTGGCTGCAAATGGATGTGATAGGGCACAAAAATGGGCATATTTTGTGAGCCTATCCACAATCACCAAAATAACATTCTTACGCTCTGAACAAGGCAATCCGGTGATGAAATCCATGGAGACCTCCTCCCATATCTAGCTAGGAATTGGTAAGGGTTGCAATAGACCTTGTGTCTTAATTGTTTCCCCTTTGTTCTATTGGAATACTAAACACTCTGATACAAAATTTTATACATCCCCCTTGAGTCCTTCACAAAATAATTCTCTTTTTATTCTATGAAATGTCTTCAAAAACCTAGAGTGTCCTCCAACAGGTGAGTCCATGTAGCTTTGCAAGAATCTTATGCTTCAACTTAGAATCTTTACTCAAGTATAACATGTCCTTGTACCATAGCGCATTACCTTTCCACTCAAATTTATTAGATGTTATAGAGCCTTGCTTGATATTATGTATTATAGATTGTGTAACCTTGTCATGATCCCATTCCAATCTTTCTTCATCCACCCAATCAGCCATCAACATGGACATTCCACATAGTAAGGCATCTACGGATGTATCCCTTCTAGACAACGCATCAGCTACTACATTTTCTTTACCCTTTTTGTATATGATTTAAAAATCATAACCCAAATTTTTGTTACCCACTTTTGTTGTTCCTCAGATGATAACCTTTGCTCCAAAAAGTATTTGAGACTATCATGATCAATTTTTACCTTGAAGTGTCTAACCATGAGATAGGGCCTCTATTGCTTGACCGCATGAAGAATAGACATAATTTATTTCTCAAAGATAGGTTTGAGCATATATTTTCCTTTGAATTGGAACTCTCAAATACAATTGGTCTTCCTTCTACATTAGAACTACTCTCAATCCTCATCCTGAAGCGTCACATTCAACAATGAAGGTTTTTCAGAAGTTAGGGAGTAGCCAAAAATAGGATGTTGAACATGGCTTCCTTCAGCTACTCAAAGGATTTAGTGGCTATGTCTGTCCAATGGAAGGCATCCTTCTTTAGTAATGCAGTGAGTGGGGTTGTTATTCTACCATATCCCCCCACAAATATTTTATAATACCCTGTTAGATCTAGGAACCCACGAATATTTTTGAGAGTTTTGGGCCTTGGCCATTCCACCATAGCTTTGATCTTCTAAGGATCAACTTTGACACCTTCATGGGATACAATGTGACCCAAGTACTCTACCTATTGTACACCAAAAGAACATTTGGATGGATTTACATAGAGAGTATGTTTCTCCAAAACTTCCAACACTTTATTTACGTGTTGTAAGTTTTCTTCCCATGTCTTACTGTAAACCAATATGTCATCAAAGAAAAATAATACAAATTTCCTTTAAAATGGCCTAAAAATAGTGTTCATAGAGCTTTGAAAGGTTGAGGGAGAATTTGTAAGACCTAATTTGATGGTACCCCGAACGAAGATCTAATTTTGTGAAATAAATAACACCATGCAATTCATCAAGTAAATCATCAATTACTGGAATAGGAAACTTATCTTTGATGGTGTACCTTTTGAGTTCTCGGTAATATGGACACATCCTTCATGTTTCATCCTTCTTATGTACCATAACCACTGGTTAAGAATATGCACTCTGGCTATGCCTGATGATACCTACCTTCAACATTTCTTGTACAATTTTCTCGATCTCACTTTTCTGGGAATATGGGTATCTGTATGGTTTGATGTTAGGTGTTTGGCTCCCTAAGATCAACTAAATGGCATGATCATGATCCCTAACTGGTGGTAGTCCCTTTGAAATTGTATTAAAAACACATGAGTGAGCATAAAAATCTTCTTGAAGATCGGGTGACATTGAAGACTCTGTATTTTGTACTTCTATGGAAAATAACTTTGCAATAAATCCATGTACTCCTTTTCTAAGAACCTTCTACATCTGATGAGAGATAATAATATGTGGAGACTGAGATACCATCCCATTCAATTGTATTTTCCTTCCATTTAATTGAAATCACATGAATAATTCTTAAAAATTCATCTCTATAGTACCTAAGTTTGTGATCTATTAGACACCAAAAACAATATCTGCCCCTCCCATAGAAATAGAAACATAGGTGAGTCTAACATGTAGTTTCCCATGTAAATCTTGATACTATGGAAATTTCATGTGCACTTGAATTTCTCACCATCCGCAATCATAACTTGCATTTCTAGATTTGGGAAAATAAAAAAATTAAGGCGGGAAGCTAAATTACTATTTATGAAGTTATGAGTACTCCCCGAGTCAATCAACACCGTCACCTTATGTTTTTGAGATAGCCAATAACCTTGAGTGTTTGAGGAGTAATAATACCTAATAATGCATGGCAAAAATTATAGGTTGGTGATCCTCTACTTCATCTTCTACTGGTTCCTCACCCTCTCCTATAATTTCATCTTCCTCATTATCCTCATTACCTCTGTCAATATAGAACAACTTCTTCTCAGAAAATTTGTGTCCCATTCCATATTTGTTGTCAAAGTTAAAACATAATTATTTTTGTCTCTTTTCTTCCATTTGTTTATGTGTTAGTCTAATTGGCCTAGCGAATGAAGGGGATGATATAATATGGTCTCTGGTGTTAATGAAAGGTAGCCTCCTACTACAAAGAACTTTTTCCTCTGCTCGATGTGACATGATAATAGAATCAGAAAGCTTGAGTGGATTAAAAATACATACCTCATGCTTGATGTGGTCCTTAAGACCCCCAAGAAATAGATCATTTAGATTCTCTTCTAAAATATTCTCCACCCTTAAGGATAGGTTCTGGAATTGATGCACATAATCTTTGACTGATCCTGTTTTCCTTAACTTTTCTAATTGACTAAAGTAGTTCTCTGAAACACTAGAACTATAGTGCAATTGAAACTCCTCATTAAAAAATATCCAAGTGACACTGAGACCATTATTCTGCCTCTGAGAACATAACCATCGATACCAAATGAATTGGTCTAGTTCAAGATAAAGGGATGCCAATGTCACCTTTTGTCCTAATGGTGTTTGATGTAACTCAAAGAAGTTCTCCATTTGATTTACCCCATTTAGGGGATCCTTACCATCAAATTTGCACATATCCATTTTCTGCATCATGTTTTGTGGTTGTCGAATAAGTTGGATTCTGATTGGGCTGGAAAAGTGATCCAACATGTTTATTTTGTCCATGATTTGAACTGAAAATCCTCCATGTGTTAATATGGGGCGGATTTGGGCCATACTGTTTACCCTTCACATGTTGCATGATATCATCCAACCACTGATTGATTTGGTCTATGTCTCCTTTAGAGGCCATCTCAGATTGTACATTTCATAGGTCATACTCAAGTTGGCTCACCTTATGATCAACTGAGATAAACCCTAGTGATGAGGAATCTGTATTTACCCCTTTTGACTCCAACTCTTCAATCACTACCCCATCTTTATCTAGGGTTTTACATGGAGTGACTGTATTCTTTTTTGGTCTTGTGGAAGGCCCCACCATGATGTCAAACCTTAGGGTTTAAGGTTTCAATATGAATTTGGCCGAACAGAAAACACACAGAGAAGATACTAATACTATTTTTTTAAAGAAATTTCTGAAAATGTAAAGAACTCAAAAAATTCCACAAATTTCGGTCTAGGGAGTGTTTTTATCAAAACCCCTAATATTGTAATAACGTTTTCAAATGATATAAAAAGGTCTAAAACTTTCAGATATTTTTACTTGAAATAATTCGCAACTCTGGTAAAACTATTACCCAAAAATGTGATGTGGTTCGTAAGATAGAGTGAAAACAAAAATTAGGGTTTTTACCCCAATTTTGGCCTGGATCGCAGCTCTAATACCACTTGTAATGAAATTACTTGTATATTTCAGATTATGAGAAGCAATAGAACACCAAATAACACAATATTTCAGAATAATGATCTTAATATGAAATTAGAATAGCTTTGCCACTTCGAGGGGGAAAGCTCCAAACCATAAAATAAGACTCAAGTGCTCCAATGATGATGAACTACTACCTACAATCCCCTATATATACTATTCATATGCTATGGCCATCACCAAGGCCAACCTACTAAGCATGAGAAAGTATAAATGATATAATAAAATGATATTCGGCTACTCATATCCTAATACAAGCAGAGGAACGTGCGCGTGATGCACATGGGGAAATGAGGCAAACTAGTGAGAAGAGAATGCATGGTCAAGGTGCAACTATTATAAAGTAATGGGTGTGGTGCATGAGAGGGCCAGGGACTTAGTTGATTGAAGCAAGTATGAGGCATGTAGGGAAGAAACTTCTTAGGAAGAAAGAGAATGTGTAGAAGGTGGGTGCAAGGGAGGAGTTGACCAAAGAGGGAAAGGAAAGTAGAAGGAGAGAAAGAAAGCGTGCAAGGGTGTGAGGAAAATAAGGGGTGCAAGGA
Source organism: Taxus wallichiana var. yunnanensis (assembly GCA_018340775.1). Taxonomy (NCBI): domain Eukaryota; kingdom Viridiplantae; phylum Streptophyta; class Pinopsida; order Cupressales; family Taxaceae; genus Taxus; species Taxus wallichiana. Next base: position 37,169,628 of record CM031238.1, read on the forward strand.
AAAATGCAACCAAGGAATTGTGCCAACTGAACCTGAGCACGTACAACCTTCAATGAGGAGCTCGAGAGCTAAAATATGTATGCAAGTTATCCAAATAACTAGGAGAGTTATTTGGATAACAATAAGACTCCACCTCCTATCTCATACTTGGATCGAGTGACTAGTCAATGGTACTCATTTCCTATCTTCAACATATACTTTTTACCAATTTCTTCCCTTAGGGTTGGTTAGTGTAAGGTTCACAACATAACACCTTACTATATTACTAACACGATGGTGATTCACACACATTAACCATAGTGTCTTACACATGGTATATATAGGGTATAACACAATCATTAATTTCACGGGTTCCAATACATCAAGATTCCACATAATACAAGTGAAATAATTTTACACTAGGGGTCATACATTCTCCATATGCGCTTAAATCACAACATGAACCATCATATATTACACAAATTATATGTATGATGAACACAATGACTAACATTACAACATATAGTCAATTGCAATTACAACATGGTGACACACATGATTCATCACAATATGTTGGCAACATCATCATATAATCCAATTCACTATACACCATTTTCTTTCATACAACACATCAGCACACCTACATATCACAGAATAACCAAAACACTCCAACACCTCGCAATCTGCAATAAAATTATTTCCACACACAACCAGGAAGTACATCACACATGAAATCCTCATTGAATCCATGAAAAGGAGAGTGATTACTCTTATCACAAGAACATCAACATCATAATAGATACGCACTAAGTGACATGCACAACACATGCATTCATAATATCACAATTACAACATTGTTCACTTCACAACATATATCACATTACTCTTCCCATCTCCACCACCACCATCAAGATCATCACAACTCCAATCCATCACAAGAGGTTTGAGAGCATGAACCTCCACTTTGATACAATATGTAATGCCCACATTTTACACAAACAAATACAACACACATAATAACAGGATAATTTTAATTTTTTTGGCTTACATTTCTTGATACATAACATCACATAGGATCACTTAGGATAATGTATAACACATGAGACATTTGTGTAACCATGGACCCACATATATAACATGAAACACATGATGCACATCAAATCCACATTTCCAAAAATGACAAAGTACAACAACGACCCACTACAATATACACTTACTCATAGGCACTTCCCACAACACATCATTTTTCATGGTGAAATATTTATTACAATCCTATTTTTATTAGTTGACTATAATTGTCTGAAGAACACATAACATGGGAACCTTCGTTCCTTTACAACTAGGCTGCATATTTTTGTTTAACATTTCAACTACATTGTTTCCTTTAGAATTTAATCATTTCTCTTATGGGAATAACTTTATATAGCATGATTATGATTTAGAACATATATGCACATGTGTATTCTAATATTTTACTTAAGGATTTGTTTGGAAGAGCCGTGTTTACTTGGTTTGGAAAATACTCTTGTTACAAGGAGGAAAATTCACAGGAAGAATAAGGAAGGTTACTAGATCAATAGAAAACCTATCCCCAGTTCATTTCATAACATTTTTTAATACTAACAATACACTCTTTTAATCTTCAAGTTATTACAACCAACTATGTAGGTTAATTGTTTAAGTTGTAGCATTCTTGATTCACAATACGTTGCTCCAATTAGGAATTCATATTTTCACAATCATATTACGCATGGAAGGGTATATTACACTGTGTTCCCATTATATATATTTATCTTTGAGTTTAAGTGACAAATTTAACATTTCAAACTACTTATGTTTCATCATCTTAAGGATTTATTCTCAATAACAAATGTTAATTAAATGTTTCAACCATAAATTCCACTTCCTAAGTAATACTAGGTTTGATATATTCCTATCTATGCCAAGGGTTCTACTAACTTTTACAAGTCCAACTAGAGTGCAATTTCCTTAACTCACAAGACCTTGGCTACAACTGAAGTTATCTCATTCTCAAGGCTACATTTTATTATTTCATTAGCATCATTGTTTAATCCACATTTATGAAAACAAAGCATGTGATTATGCATCATATTTGGTTTTTGATTTATTAGGTTGTTATATTATTCGTGGAGCTTTACTTTATTACGTTCATTTTATGGTCACATTTTCCATTTTAGTTGGTTTTGACATTGTTCAATGGTTTACCATTTTTTTTCGTAGTGGTCATTTCTTAGTTTAATCTTATTTACCCTTTTACTAACTACATTTACGTGGTTACTTTGGTCCTGTATTAACATCATTTTGGAACAAATGTAATTCCTATAACACTTACGTATATTCGATTTTAAATTTTACCTTTGCTAGAAAAGGGAAACTATCGTGAGATCAAGGAAGGAATTATTAGGATTTAAGGGTGATTTAGATTCAAGATACCTCTTCCCATAAACATCCTTTCATCATAGTACCCTATTTTTCCTATTACAGTTTGTTATAATTCAACAATTAGTTTAAGTAGATTTAACATTTACACGTCATAATTTATTTTTTCTTATATAAGAGTTTGTGTTGGCTCAAATGATTGATTTCTCCAAGAACAATTTGTATTATTTTTTTCTTAACAAAAAGAGAATTCCTAAATAAATTATGAAGACTTCAAGCAGAACTTTATTTCTAAACAATATATTATTTACTCTTGTTTCCCATTACTCTTACATGGTCAATTTGGACTCTTATGGGAATTGTTTTATAACAATTGTAATTCAAATAACACATAATTTACACTTAGGGATTTAAGACTACAAGGAATATGAACTCGCACAAGAAAATCATTTCATTTCTCTTAGAAATGCAAGTATTAAGTGTATATTGTAAGAGAGATATCCCAAATAATATTATGCATTACAAAAGCCTCCTAAGGACCTATTTCAATTGTTGGGTAAATATGCAAGTAATTCGAAATGTAGTCTCCACTCACATAATTTAGATCTCACAAGAGATCAATCATAGGTACAACCACCAACTATCTTGCAAGGCTTTGGCCACCCACTAGGGTACCAAGGAAAATTACACACAAGGGGGTTAAATTATTCATGATATGGTCAGACCTACAACACCTAGACATGATCACCTCACTCATCCCAATATGATAGGTTTCACAACATATATGCACCACATCATAAAATATCAAGGAAATGGTCCTTAATAAGACATCTTAGGTGCAAAGCATGAAGATGATTAATGAGATCAGAGTATTTTATTAACACAATCAATGTTTTATACCCTAGAAAAATACTCAAATGGGGAGGAAGTACAATAGGAATTATAACTCATTATTTTAATTTCGTTAGTTTTGATGAGAGGAGATTCTACCTAGCATTGTGGGTGTTAAGGAAATATACCAATAATTGACATAACAAAATATTATTTTAATATCATTATAACATAGGAATAACATTGAATACAAATTCACATCCAATTCGACACTATAAAATATAGCCACAATGGTATTCCCTTTTAAAAATATACTAAGAACAATTGTTTGAACAACAATACATATCATTATTCTATGATAATACATGTATTTCAAGATGAATACAAATTTACAATGAAAATTCATTAATTACAACATATCACATCCAGAAAATTCTTCTTGTTTGGAGAAGCTGCAACCAATTTTGCGTCATTCCTAGGAATGAGTAGGGAAATCCCCTACACTCAAGCATAAATCCACACATTCATCATTTCTAACATTTTCAATTAAATAGAAGAGAGAGATATAGGTAGAAGGAAGAAGGAAAAGTTTTTTTCTTATGCATTCAGGATTTTAAATTCATTTTGCACTTTACTTTGGGACATTTGGGAGAGAGAGAGAGAGAGAGAGAGAGAGAGAGAGAGAGAGAGAGAGAGAGAGAGAGAGAGAGAGAGAGAGAGAGAGAGAGAGAGAGAGAGAGAGAGAGAGAGAGAGAGAGAGAGAGAGAGAGAGAGAGAGAGAGAGAGAGAGAGAGAGAGAGAGAGAGAGAGAGAGAGAGAGAGAGAGAGAGAGAGAGAGAGAGAGAGAGAGAGAGAGAGAGAGAGAGAGAGAGAGAGAGAGAGAGAGAGAGAGAGAGAGAGAGAGAGAGAGAGAGAGAGAGAGAGAGAGAGAGAGAGAGAGAGAGAGAGAGAGAGAGAGAGAGAGAGAGAGAGAGAGAGAGAGAGAGAGAGAGAGAGAGAGAGAGAGAGAGAGAGAGAGAGAGAGAGAGAGAGAGAGAGAGAGAGAGAGAGAGAGAGAGAGAGAGAGAGAGAGAGAGAGAGAGAGAGAGAGAGAGAGAGAGAGAGAGAGAGAGAGAGAGAGAGAGAGAGAGAGAGAGAGAGAGAGAGAGAGAGAGAGAGAGAGAGAGAGAGAGATTTTGTTTTCCCTTCATGATTTTATAATCATTTACATTTTCATGACCATTTTCATTACATTTCAAACCAATTTACATTTCTCAATTCATTTACGTTTTCAAAACAACCAAGTATCATAGTCATTTCTAGAGAGAGAAGAGGTGGAGAGAGAAAATAACCATACATTTCAAAATTCATTTATACAAGATAAAAGATAGAATAAAATTCTACATAGCATTGTAATGGTATTATGAGGTCACACACGTGGCTAGAAGTCAAACGAGACTCAAAAAGAAGATTCTAGCTAAGGTTGAGAAAAATATCCAAAACATCAAAAGTGCTTACAATAAGGTCTTGAACACAATCATTTCAAGTTCAATCACATAGTTGCATGATTCCTACTTACCCCCACATATAGATAATTCATCGCGACTGATGTAAGTCTATTATGACGATGAGCAGAGCTCAAGTTACAAGGGAAACTTAAGGGCCAATTATCGTAATTGCATCAACAACTCTTGTCACACAATGACCAGTGGGCCCCAAAACCCACTTGCAAAATTATTTTTCGAAGGCATTTTCATTGAACTGAATGTGGGTTAGGATACTCTTGTTGGCACTCTAGAGGTAGGTGGTAGTGGTTTTCATTTTTTCTCAAGCTAAGTGACAACCGTAAGTTGAAATCGATCATGTTTTATTGAAATGACCATGTCACCATAAGTGTTTGATAAGCTAAGAGGGTTTAGGAATATGAAATTTAAGAGCGTTAAATAATTTCAAACAACTTGGTTAAGGTTCCACAAGGTGTTCCATGTCACTAGGGGCCATGTAGAGAGTTTCATTTTAAGGTACATTTGGGTATGGCGCTCCGTGCGCATGACTTTTGAGATCTTTTTTTAACAGTTTACATCAAGGTAAGATTTTTTCAATTGTTGGGGTTACATTTTATATCATTCAACATTTTTTTTTTTTAAAAAATATGGAAATGATGAAGTGAAATTAGTGCAAGTGAAATTGAGAAAATCATACCTTTTCATGAAACTCATGATTCCCACATTCGACAAGACCACATCAAATTCAGGAATTCCAGTAACAGTTTGTGTCTTACTCATGCTTTATCTCTTTGTTCCAAGAAAAAAATGCATTTCTATGAGACTAAATTTTTGTATATTTTTATTCTAATCCAATTTCTTAGTGTGTGATTTCTTCTCATATTCAATAACAGTTCTATACATTTGTAATTTCAGATGTATAATTTCTAGCTTTGTCCTCAAAGCAGGGATATGATGTATATCAGCCATTTTCCTTGTTAAATATTGAGTAAGAACTTTCACCTGACCTATCAAATCTTGTCTCATAATAGACAACTTTTGATTATCTATATGCAACTACACAATCTCATCCTTCAATGGTTCAATGGCACCTAGAACAACTTCCAACTTCATTTATTTTTCTACAGTTCCTTGAGTTGATGCTCTTTATATGCTTGATGGATGATCACACCATATCCCTAATATCCTATTTTAGCTTAGGCTAGGAGGATATGCTAGAAACTACGAAGGCACTTTCTTGAATGCCTCAGAGGAATTTTTAATGAACATGTTTTTGCATACCCTGTGATCAATGCATTCCATGAAATGCATTTCTATGGGGCACTCTGTCAAATCACATATGCCATGTGTATGCTCCCACATTTTACATCCATGTCAACCAGGAGCTTGTAAATACAACATCTGACAAAATCCCCTTTTTATTATGTTGTGACGGATATCCACATCCTGTTCCAAGCTCTTGCTTTGGGTTGCATGGAAAATAAATATGTTGGTTAGTTGTGGAGGGAAGAGAAAGGAAATGGAACGGGTTTCATGTGGCGGAAGAGTGGAAGAGACAAAAATACAGAGACCTACATGGAATAGCAGGAAAGGGAATTTTCCATGTCTTATACAATAAAACAAATACTCAAAATAAAAAATGACAAGCGGGAAAAGTGTAGTGATAGTTACAAAGGTTACCATGCATGTAGCATGGGTGCTCAGATGAAGCAAATGCAAATCCAATACAACTAGGCACTGTACCTGAATACTTTACATCATAAACCTCAAAATTTTCTTCTTCTTCCTACAATAAACAAAATGGTGACATGTAGTCGCTTCCTTCCTTCTTAGAGGCATGAACATGCTTCAAAAACATATACAGGTCAAGAGAAATCAATTTGTATGTAGTAAAAGATGAGATATTAGAGACAAGTTTATCTCCATATGCAGGCTTATTTTCACTCTTAATGGTATTGATTTAGGGAAGAATTTCAGCAAGATCTTCATTTAGAACAGTTATTTGGAAATTTTGTGTTATTTTTTTCTAAAAATTTGGTTGGTGTTTGACTTATTAACATTTAAGGGAATTTGGGGGATTAGTTCTTATAATTTTTTTACTCTCTTTTATTTTTTTGGAATCTTGGGTTGGGGAAAAGAGAGGGTGACACATGTCACCCTATCATTTGGGAGGATATTTCCTTTCTTCTCTTCATATACCTCCTCATATAAGAGGAAAAGGGATTTTGGCTTGGGATTTTTGTATTTGGATTTGGGGAGTTGAGCTTGGAGCTTTGCCTTTGGAGTGGATTGCATAGCTTAGAGACTTGGAGAGCTTTTAGAGGTAGGATTCTTGTGCCTTATTTTTATTGTATGAATTTGAAGAATAAAATTGATGTTGTGTGTGGATATGTGTGTTGAATGTTGTTGTATGGTTATGATTTTATGTGTTCAATTTATTTTCTCCATCCATCATGTGTAGTGATGGATTTTGGAGTAGTGTGGGGAAGAGGTAGGGAATTTCCCTCTTTACCACATGGCTTGATGGACAAGCCATGTTGGCATTCTTTATCTTTGTCCCCTCATATGGTTTGAGGTGGGGAAGGTTGTTCATATGGTTTGAACCTCCATCCCCAACCTTGGAAAAGAAACCCAATGAGGTTTTAAAATCCTCCCAAGGAGGAATTTAGGTGTTTGGGAGGAGATATAAGAAGGGTGTGTTTGCATGGAGGGATAAGGAGGGCTTATGGAGTTATGTTTTTGTGTGTTTCCTATGGTTGGATCAAAATTTTTACATGATTTGATTTCTCATCCATTCTTCCCCTTTGGAGGGAAAACATGGAGTTTTCTCCTCTTGTGATTGGTGTTTCTTTTGGTGTTTTGTGTGTTGGAAGTTTTTGCATTATGTTGTTGCTTCTTGTTCATTTCCCTACTCACTTGTGAATACTTGAGGATTTCTTTCTCTCTCTCCCATGGGCTTCGAGGGAAGCTAGCATGTCCTCCACTCTTTGGAGATGACATCTAATGATTCCAATGGGTTAAAAGGTAAGCAAGACCTATATCCTTGTGATTTGAAGATGTTATGGAGTGGAAAACATGCAAATTTTTAGCTTGAAGATTGATGGAGAAAGTTGAAGAATATGTTATGTTGGTCACAAATTTTGGGAGGCTTATTCACTTGAATTTTAATTGGTTTTGTAAATGATGTAATGACCATTGATAAGTGTTCCTATTCTTGGGATAAAGTTGTATATTTTCACTTGTAGGGTTTTGTTGGACTATCCACTTGTAAAGGTGTATTGGCCTTTTGTAATCTTGTATTTTTTTTGTAATGATCTTTATTCTTTCCATAAATCATGTAGCATTCTTACTCCACCATGTTGCAAGATTCTCCCCATTATTAATTTTGATAATGTAGTGTAAAAAATTGGAAAATGGAAGAGTTAGTTATGTTGGATCCTCTTCTTGAGAAGAAATTATGTATGTTGGAAATCTTGGTTCTCCCCTATTAAAGTAAATTTCTACTCTTGTTGTAGGAACATAGTTATATTGTATTGTTTTTCCATGTGGAAAGAAACTTATTTCTTGTATTTTTTATGTTTTATAAACATTGTATAATGAAAGGTTCTGGGGTAGGCATGTAGTATTTTGAAAGCATGTTGACAGGTTTAATTTTCTGGATGGGTGTTTACATTTCATATTGTATTGAAGAGATGTTTTAATGAAATAAATGTAAATAGAGTGCACTATAGTGGTTACCTTTTCTTGTTTGGTTGCATATCTGATAGAGAAAAATGAGTCTTGTGTAATAGCTCTCTTTGTTAATAAATGATGATTTTATTTAATAAGTATGGAAGTAGAAATGGTAGTTCCCCATTTCATTTTTTATTATATGGTTAAAAGAAATATGAAAATGGTAGTGTAGCACTAGTTTGGATTTAACAATTAAAGGAATTCAATCTAGTGAAATCTTCACTTCACTATGCAAGAAACTTAGAAATGAGATTTGAAGTGAGCTGGTTATCAATTTAGTTCAACCTTACACTTAGTTTTCCCAAAAATTTAGTTTCATACAAATCTGGTAGTGGTAATAAACTCACCGTTCATAATATCATTTCCTTATGATCTCTAGATATACTCATAAACCTGAAACTTAGTCTTGTCCTTATAACAAATATGTGCAACTACATATATGGAATTTTATAAATGGGAATATACATATGTCCATGTATATAGTTTTATATAACTCCTATTTTGAAACCATGCCTTTTTGTAGAGAGACTTATTTAGAAATATGACTACATAATAACTAATGACATTGTTCAATTTTTATGTATATATATACACACACACACATCACACACACACACACACACACACACACACAATAATCAGTTTTGAAAAATAAAAGAGAGAGTTTCCTGTATATCCTTACTAGAATGTTTTTATACAACTCAAATTTCCTAATATATATATATATATATATATATATATATATATGTATGTATGTATGTATGTATGTATGTATGTATATATATATGTGTATGTATGTATGTATAAGGATAGAAAAAATTGGGGGTTGGGCCCCACGCCCCTCCACCCCCAAACCTCCTCAACACTACCCACACCTCCTTTCCCTGTTATGCGGTCGGGCCACCATGTTATCTCTTCCGCCCCCATATGTAAATAGTGGCCACAAATTACTATTACAACCTGTATTTAATCTACAATATAATTCATATATATATACCCTCTCTAAAATTAGAGACTTGTCTCTGGATTTTGCAAAAATAAAATAATAATAATGGAACCTTTGATAGGGTAGTGTAACCACCAGATTTGTAAAAAAGGAGAGAGTAGTATTTACAATTTGAAAAACCCAAATATGGAAGAGTGTCTCTCTCTTTCTCAAAAAAAAAAAAAAAAATAAAAGAGAGAGAGAAATATGCATAAAAAAATAAAATATATTCCTTATGGCCTCCATGGCCTTCATCTTCCATCTTAAATCTCCCTCGAAATTACCTACACAAATGAGTAGAAAAGAGAGAAAATAAAAGTTAAAAAAAGAAAACATAAAGATAAGATTTAGGGTTATAGGAAGCCATAAAGATAAAGGGATGAGATTGAAAGCATCCAAGGGCACAAAATAAACCCTACAACATAATATGGGTGGGGGTAGACATTTAAAATAGGAATGGGTGAATTTAATTAGTAGAGTGAAATTATTAATGAGAGTTTAATTAAATGGGGGAAAATTATTTAAAGTGGGTAACTTAGGAAAGTTTTTAAAATAAAGTATCCCATTTTATTATTGGGAATATGCAATGGTGTTACATTAAAATGGGGGACTTAATTTCTTAGGGATTATATTAAATAAACTAACTTTTTTTATTTACCATGAAAATAAATAAATAGTAACCTTGGAAGGGCTTGTATTGAATAATTTGGGAAGATAAAATAGTGCTTTGGTCATTAATAATTTTGTTGAATAAAATTAATACAGACTAAGGTTTTAACCTAACAAAACAATGTTAGGATGAGTAGATGAGATAAATTTTAAATACGTTAATTTTTTTATTGAATTTTTAGTAATTTAGGTTGACTTCTAGTGCTGTAAATTTGGGGCATTACATTTGGTATCAGAGCTCATTCCAACACCAGGCGCAATGGGATTTTTTGAGTATTTAAAACTCAACTTTCCCATCTAGCACATTTCCGCTAAACCATTTCATTTCCTCCCACATCGGTCGAACACTGTAATAAGGAATAGGTCAAATCACCTCTCGAATAACCGTGTTGGATTAATCCTTCTGCTAACACGATGGGTGGTGAATGATTACCAAATTGGATGGGTAAATTTGTGAACATTAGAGCCACCGATGGTGATTGGAACACAAATTTTGATCACTTTATTTGTTTTAAAACAATTGGTAAAAGTTAAGAAAATTCATTCAAAAATAATGTGCAAAATGGCTCTGTGGCTCCCATAGTGGAGATTGATTCAAATGATCATGTTCTCTAGTGATATGGGAAGTCAAAACAACATTTAAACCCAACTTATAATATTGTTTGATCCTTTAGTTGAAGGCATTTTGAGCTCAGTTGATTGCATTGCTATTTGGGACAACTAAAATCTAAGAAATTTCATTTTGATTTGGACCTATAGTTTAGGGATCTTTAGTAGGAAATTAAAATCTACAAATTCTAACCTTTAGTATTTATACATGTCAATTGATTTCAGAAATTAGTTTCAAGAAAATGGAATGGGGAGTGAGTTTTTCAAGCATGTTTAGGAGGCCTCTATGCGTTCTAGTACAAAACACAAACTAGTCAATCACATAAATTAGCTTCAAAATGAGATCATAACTAGAGTTATGGTTATCAAAATTATGTTCTATAAGTTACATAGGATTATATATATATAGAAAATAGATGAGAATAATAGAATATTTTTTGAGTTGTGATCGTTTGTTTTCAAGACCCATTTTGTAGCCAATTTCACTAAAAATATGCTGAAATGGAATAGCGAAAATTTAATAGTTAGCTTCGAGAAGGTGCTTCTTGTTCAAGATTCATTCACTATTTTTGGGTGTTGTAAGCATTGTTTGACTCCCTATATGATATATAATTGGTTGGAAGCATTTTTTTTACCATTTTTGTATTGGGTAATTTATAATATAAAATCAACACGTGACCTTCTTTGCACCCGACCTCTCAAGGTCATGCCAGAAAAGCCGATGTAGAATTGAAATGGATGTGTGTGTGATAGTGATATACAAGATAATGAGGTAACCTTATGTATTCAACATGCAATATTGTGATCTGTGAGTCTAAGGAAAAGAAATCCATCTTAACCTAAAGTGGCATAATAGAGCGGTCAGATAGAATGGCAACTCAGAGGCTCTAGTCAATATCGAGCTCTGCTTCGAGATCCTGTTTACTAGTTGTGGAACACGTAGAAAGTGACCTGTGGATGCCTCATATGGATTTCCAGACAAGGTCATGGAAGTGTGAAACAAGAGGCACAATGAAACCACAAGGTCTATAAGAGGTTTTCCGTGGTCTAGTCTAGAAAGCCTTAGCCTGATTGGTTGCTATGTTCAACACAGAAAGTTATGCAACAATTTTAGGTGGAAGTGGGGATGATCTAAATACAAGTCCATGTAAACTAGTGTCGATGTTTAATTGGTCAAGAGCCCATTTGGTTGTGGTACCTAAGGATCACAACCGTGAACTCGTGGAGGATGTGGTCTTTGTATGGTCATATGCGTAATCAAACCCTGTTGCCAGAGGAAATCTAATAATCGTAGGCTTGATCAACTATAATGTTTAATGTGTTTAATTGTTTTATCTTCTCATAATACCTAGTAGGTGTGTGTAAGACTAACAAGCGTAAACCCGTATCAATATTGTTCAACAACTCAGTCCATTGGGTTGTGGGACCAATGGATCACAACTGAACATTTTGTCTTGTTGTGGACCTTTGATGGTCATGCAGAATTCAATTGAATTGATATGACAAAGAAAACTAATTATCAAAGAAATTAACACCATGTTTTTGGTATTTTTACAACATATCTGAATAGAACGATGAAAGCAAACTAATATAGAAAAAGTAAATATTTTTGATCTTTTATGGGATTTTAAACAATGCTTCTAATCTAATAAATGAAATTAAATACAAGTAATGAACTGGTTGTAGTTAATTACTTGTGCAAGTATGTGAATCTAGATTTAAAAACAATTGAACTAATTTAATCAAAACCCTTTTAACCCTATCTTAGAGGTAGATAAAAATTCATAACTCTAGAAGAGCTATTGTTCCCCACAACTTCCCTGGTCATGTCAAAGAGCAAGATTTATAATGATTTAATCTATCTGTAATTGCTTGGTTAACTGAAATGAATAATTTTACTACTCTATTTAATATGGATTTGAAATGAATAACTTAGAATTGATAGCTTGAACAAATGAAGTAGACAAACAAATAATTGGGAACCTGGAAAATCAAGATCTTTTGAATTTTTTTCTATATGTTCTTGTCCCCTTAGTTTATCCTTTCATTTTTTGTGTGTCCATATGCGTCCAAGGAATTGGGAATACAAAGGAAGCAACAAGAGAAGGCACTTGAGTAATGACAACTTAAAGGAAGTCTAGTTGCAATATAAGTTGAAGAGAGATAACACAAGTAAATAGAGCTTGGCTATGCGATTTCTAGTAGGATTGTGGAAGCTATACTATATAAGGAACATAAAATTCTCAGGCCATTTTCTTGAATACAAGTATTGAATATATAGGAATTAGCTTTGGTGTTCCTTCATGGACAAGACATCCTGGGAGTGTCAAATCATTGGGTGAAGAGGCAGTTAAAACAAATTAAATCTATTTAAAAATAGATTAGGGAAGGAATACCTTGTAAACAAGACTATTTTTAGGTAATTTGGTTCACAAACACACCCTATAAGTAAAGTTAAGTGAAATCACGAGTGTTAAAATTACACATGAAGAGTTTTGGAAAAATCATGCAGGATTGCCACCCTGCGGGGTGATTGTCATTGGACCACCACCCTACCTAGGTGGAATTTCTGAAACTAAAGCCCAAAACATGGACAGAAGTTAGTAGGAAGCTAGAAGAAAGCGTGGAAAAGCTATGTACAAGAATCTAGGCTATAACTATACATTGCAATGAGCTTAGGAACTCGAAAACCTTCTGAAAGGACATGAATCATCACTGAGGAATTTTGTAACTATTTTTGACAATGTAGCACATGAAAAATCAGGTGTATACAAGTACTTGTTTGGTAGGCCCTTTTTATAGACATTTTGGCTAGATCGTAGGACAAGAGAACTGTGTCTTATTGAACTTTGACTTCTTAGGACACCCTTGGAGGGTGAAGGATTTTATAATATGGTTATCATGGTATCCTATGGGTTTTATAGGTTGAATTCTATGACCCAAGAAAAATTATATGCTAAGAGGCATTCTTGATTGCTAACTACCTTGGTTTAGCTTGGTCATTGTGGACATCGTAAAAAGTCTAGTTGTTGGTTTTGGAAATAATTAGTAGTTTGATATAAGAGTGTAGAATTTTTCCCTTGGTCTAATAAATATGTTTAAGGTGTTTGGTTAATTGGTTTCATCTTTGAGGGATTTTTTGTTTTGTGGGAAAATCACTCGCAATGTTAAGGACACCACATTTAAACCTAACAAAACTCTTTTTTATGGGCGTAAAATAAATAATTGTACCTTGTATAGAACCACTTAACAAGATAAAATGGTCTTCCACGTATTGAAATTTCATTATTATTAATTAGAATAATTTGTACCCTCATTTTTATGTTACTAATCCCAATTTTATAACCCTCTTTATAAGGAAATTTACCAAACAACCTTATAACCTTACTTATCCTTTCGAAAGTGTATTCTAAATTTAGCATACTTGGATGAAATTTTTGCTAATGTAAACTCCTCTAACTTGTCTCTAAACAATATATGATAAGGGGAAAATTATTCCTAGAGTGTCTTTTTAATGAAGAGATATTTCATATTCTTCTAAGTAAACTAAGTAACCCTTGAGCTATTGGAAACATACTCTAGTTTACACAACTAAAAATTCTTATCAAAGCCCTTTACATAAATTTTAGATTAGCTTCAATAATTTTTGAATTATTTTAACCCTCCTTGAGCTCGAAAATCCATTTTCATACTATGATCCTTTAATAATTTTTGTTGCAATGTAACTTGATTAAATCATTCCACCTTAGAGATACACTTGTAATAATAAACCTCCTTGAATTGATTAAAATGTTCCTAATTAGTAATTTATATGACAATAAGATTTATGTGTAGAAATCATGGAATCACCCTCTCTCTAACCTTATCTCGTGGATCTAAAAGAACATTTATTATGTAAAAATAACAACAATCTCTCATTCTCTCTCTCTCAAAAATAAAATAAAATAAATTAATGTCGATTGCTCTCTTGATTGGGCGTTATGGTTTTCCAACAATGGTGTTGACCATGAAATTACAAGTAATATGGTGTGATAATAGTGAATGCAATGTTTCGTAATCCAAAAATACATACATACATACATAGATAGATAGATACACATACATACATACATACATACATACATACATACATACATACATATATATACATAATATATATATATACTTATACCTTATAAACAACAATAAAATCGTGTAATTATATGTAAATGGGAAAACTCATCGAATATGTAATTAAAAAACCTTGGTTGGCCAACAATGTTATCATTTGTTACTCCTTAAAAATCTAAAATTGAGGTGATCATAAGCTATTGTTTCAAATGGAATAAGTAATGTTTATTAATCTTAATTATGTGATATTCATATAATATGGATTACACTCTAAATAGTTGGTCTTATGTAAGTAACTTAGGCATTGTGTTGTCATTCCTAAGTTCTAGGTGAGAAAGTAATGTGAATAATCAAAGGTTGCAATGGTCTCACAACTTTAATATGCATTTGGCTACTTAAATCTTAGGAGAATCTTGCGTAAGATATCCTTCACATTGAAACTCTCTATAAATTTATTATAAGACAAATGATGTAACCCCTTACTGTAAGGACTAAGAATAACGATTATCTATTCCTTCCACCTACCTTGGGTGAAGATGTCCTTTGATATCAATGTAAACCATAATTAAGCAATGTAAATTTGGAGTTGTTGCAAAAAAGCTATGTTGTTTTGGGGTACTCTTAAAACATGACCACCTTTGTTTCACTATTCAATAGGGTGGTGAAATTTAAGAAATAGAATTCAACCTCTAGTTAATATATATATATATATATATATATATATATATATATATATATATATCTCTTTGACCTATTGGGTCATTATGGAAAAATAATTTTTGAGTTAAGGTTATCATAGGTTTTGGATTGAGCAACGTTAGGTTATACCTTTCCTTAAAGAAAAATGTGCATTGACCTCTTGAACTCTTGAGGAAGGTATGAATGGAAAAGTTGTTGTATCCCGTCTATGTGATAAAATTATAATTGTCTAGTATTTTGATAGGTTTGGGAAACATTCCCTTTGAATGGATTCTGTTTTGCCTACTCATTCATGTTTTCTCTTGATTATAGTAATTAAGAAACAATAAAATTTAAGTAAAACTTTTCATATGTCTTATTGAATTGAAAATTCATTGTTGTTGATATCATTAGGTAAATGTGGCTTTGTAAGGATGTAGAAAAATGTAGAAATTTTTCTATCATGGTGGAAACTTAGGTAAATGTTAAACAAAAAAATTAAACCATCCCTTATGAGTTTTCTAAAAAAAATTGAACCAGAAATGAGATGTCCTAGAAAATGGTCCACCTAATTAATGCATGAAATAAGTCATGTTTTCTTGTTTTTGCAATGTAAAAATTGACATTCAGAGGATTGACCATATTGAGCAGAGCAAAAATGAGAATAATAACCATTCGTGGTCAAAGGTTTTTTAATTTTATATAGTATATTTTTATGATTTTTATTTAGGTGTCCACAAAACGTTTTATTCTTTCCAATATTACTATTTTAATTATTGTAGACTAAAAATTAAATATTTAGAATGTGACAACCATTGTAAAACCAGAGAAGATTGTAGAGATAAAGATTATCGATTTACTTGTTTGTTGTTCTTTTATATAACTTTACATAAATATTTTCTCATTTTGTCATCCAACTCATCGATGTATTATGTTATAAGCTTACAATAAATTAAAATAAAATGTGGTTTGTTAGTATATATGGTTCGAAAAGGAACAAAAATTATTTAGTATATCAAAATACTTTGGGTGACAAATCAAACACATACAACAATAAAAATGGGGGAGGTGGTGTGGATCATCCTTGAGAGGAATACCTCAAGTAGGGGGTCAACCCAAAGGTGGATTAAGTTCCACCCATATATTTCTATCTAGAATGCCACCAAAAGGAGCCAATAAAATAATAAATCCTATTTAGGTGGCGTGGAAGTGACTATTTCAACATTGCTTTTCCACCAAAGAGGACAACAAAGATTGTCATGTCAAATACTTGTATCATGGTGGCAAGGTCTAACCATTCGATTATGGAGGAGAGGGCTACGCTAATTTTTGGGTATTGGTGGAAAAGAACCCAAAAAATTCTGATCTTGAGGAGCATAACACAGTGTAAGGAGCACTCCCCTAGTGCCAAAGTAAAACACAATAATTATATTATGCCTTTAATTTTAGTATTATTATACTATTACTATTATTATTGTTTTGTTATATTTTGGGTGATTTCAATTAGAGAAGAGTTAGGTCATGCATTAATGATGGGTTAATTAATGTTTCTAACTTGGTTGGAATACAAAAAAGAGGAAAACCCTAAAGAATGTATATTTTAAAACAATTTTACAACATATCAAATTAAATACAAAGCAATATCCTTCATTGTGTAAGAGATATTTTATTTCATTTGTATTTTCATGTATAATCCAACCCTGGGTGTGCAAGTGCACTCATTTATATTTTTTATTAGTTATTTGAATTTTATATTTATAGTTTTGTTTATGTTCATATTCTACAATGCTACATAAGTGGTACCCAAATGATAGTCAATTTTCGTGGCCATGATTTGCTTCAAGGGGACTTTATTTAAGAGGAAACTCAAATTTCATTACCAAAGAGGATATGAAGGGGATACTTTATTATTTTTGTAAGAAGGTTATAAGGGAGATTTTTTCATTTCCAAGGAATTCAAAGTGGTTAGTTGAAGACAAGGGTATGAACCTTTGGGGAAATTTTTATATTGAAGTAGGATAGGATGAAGAGAATCAACCTCTGCAATAGAGGAAAAAGAGGATCAAATAAAGTGGTATGGGATGAATATCTTGATAAAAGATAGTAACAACCTATTTTAGAATAGGAGGAAGATCTACCTATAGAAGAAAGACATATATTTTACAAAGGAAATAAAATATATGAACAAAAGTGAAGGCATATTTAATTAAAATAAAATAAGGTAAGAGAAACCCCTATTTCACTTGAGTTTGAAAATGAAGAAGATTTGGTTGTCTAAATACAATATAAAGGTATAAATTTAGCTTTGTTGTGAAAGAATCATTTTAAGTCATAAGATGATTTCAGAGCAAGGTCATGTGTTAGTATTAGATGAAAGCATGGGATAAAAAGAGAAGCAAGATGTAAGGGGGAGCTATAGTTTGTGTTATTTTGGCTATCCAAACCACCATTGTAGTAAAATTTGATACATATTATGGAATAAAACATAGATATTCTCAACTTGGAGCATCATGCGAGCAAGATGCAAAGGATATGGGGAAATTTTTTCCAGTGTGGTAAAAAATGGCCAATTTTAATGTAAGGGTGGAGGAGCTTTATAAAATGTGCCCAAAGTGCTAGGGAAGCTTAGGACTAAAATAAAGGAATCACTCTTCTCATTCATGTGTTATTTCAAGTAGATTTAAATGGTATGTCGGTAAAATATTTCCTCTAATAGGTATAGTAGGTATAAATTGTGAGTTCCATTCTTATATTGTAATTTTTGTACTTTTAGAGTTTGACTAGCTCTTTGAGCTCAAGATCTTTAAGGGAGATGACATATTGTGTACCTAAGCACAATAGATATATTTATATGAGGTAGTTTTAACATCATTAGTATTATTATCATCATGTCTTATTTTGGGTGATTAGAGTTATTGAAGATTTAGGTGATGAGTTAGGTATGGGTTGGTTAAGGTTTCGTATTATTGGAATACAATATGGGGAAATCTCTACATAATCTATCTTTGTTAGTTTAAAAATTACAATATATCAATATAAATAGATAGTGACCATTGTGAGATATCTCATTTGTTTTATTCAGACTTGCAATTGAAGTCCACACTTTGGTTTGCATGTGCTTCCATTACTATTCTTTATAAGTCATTTCTACTTCATATTTAGAGTTCCATTTATCTTGGTATTATGGAAGGCCGCAACTTCTATAAGTGTAAAAATTTAATTGTCACCTTCACATCCTAGGATTAAATCAACATGCACACTAAAGTTATCAAAATAACTTGTTTATTTATAGAAAAGTGAGGATCAATTTCATCTTTATTGAAAAATATTAGAATTTATTGATTTCCATAACTATTCTTGAAATAAAATAACTAATTTGATGAAATTCCAAAAAGTAATGTGTGAGGGTTAGTTGTCATAATACATAAAAAACATCATACACCAATTAAAAAAATTAGATGGAAGGGTTGAAAAACACTATAATTCCAATTCTAAGAAGACTTAGCTCTAAAGAAAAGCTATAACAAATGCTAAAAATTTTAGGGTGAGAATAATTTTTACATTTAACATTAAGGATACCAATTTGTTTGATACTTTGTGTGAGAGAAAATCTCAAGTAGACCAACAATAAAAGAAATCAATTTAATTTGAACTCTCTCTTTACATTCCAAATTCTATTGAATCTAGTAAGTCATGTGTAAGGGGAATAATTTAAATTCCATTGCCTCTTGATATTGTCTAAATTTGAGGAAAATGACTCCTACACATGCACATACAAACATATACACTAATATGTACATATATCTAAAGACACACACACACACTCACACAAGCGTACACACACACACACACACACACACACACACACACACACAAATCCCATGAGAAGTGTTTATAAAGCAGTACAACAATATCACTACTAAACCTTCCATTAAGCCAAAAGTAGTTGCATTCGAGCTTATAAAGCATGACATTAGGAAAAATATCCTTAATATCAAAATTAGAAAAAAAATGCCTCATCCTATTTGAAAATTGATGGAAACTAGTCTATAAACTTTGGGCTCTTTCATTTAATTTGTCAAAAAATCCCTTTGCTCTTTCCTTGAGTTCTCATTGAAAATTGAGTTTTGGATATTGTTTCTAGAGACCTCCTGTAGGTGTATGTGACTACACAAAGGGTCAAAAATTATTTTTGATGTGTCACTAGGGTTTCACTATCCTTCATTGTTGGTCACCTGTGTGTCACTGGTAACTGGTAAAACAAGTGATAACCTACAAAACCCCAAACACATCAAATAATTAAAAAATAAAGATGAAAATGGGTAGTTGGATTGACTCGATGGCCACTTGACAGAGTGAACTTACAACTAAGTGCTATACTACATCTCAGACTCCATGTAGTTATATGTGCTTTTGTGTGAAATTGCGTCCTTAGGTTTCGATCGCGCCAATGACACCAAGATATGAGGATAGCACTAGATAAAATGCAAATGTTTGGGATGGAATTTATAAATTCCCTTCTTATGCAGTGTGTATGTAGAGTAAGAAGCCTAAAAATGTTTTTACTTTGATAGTATGTAGACAAGATATTCCTTGATAAATTACCAACCCATATAATGGTATTAATGTTGTGTATATATAGGGATATCTTATTTGAAATTTTACACTAATGACACAACATGATGACTAGGACCTCGAGATAGGAGTAAGAAAACCAAAAATGCTAACCACAAATGTCAAAAATGTAAACAAAAATAAAGAGGACATGAGTGCCCAAGGTGGAAAGGAGCGCTTGTGCGCTAGTGTACAGATTGGGTGTTGGTGTTCTGAGATAATTGATGAAAAATGTGAGGAGATTGACAGATATGAATCCCTATGACCTGATCATAACTGGGTGTAGAAGTGACAAATTTGAGAGAGGAAGATAAGAGAAACAACCAAAACAAGGAGATGGAGTAGGAAGTGTGTCACCAATGAATAATTTTCTTACTCAATATCCATACATATAAAAACATACTTGGTGGTATATTAAAATAGTAATATGTGTGTGATTTTGTGTTTATAACCGGGTGGTGGCATGAAAAAGCATTTCAACCAATTTGATAGCTTGGAAAAATGCTATCAAGTGGTGGCATGGAAAATTGATACCCGTCTGGTAGCATGGAAAAATACTACCGGGTGGTGGCATAGAAAAATGCTACACATCTGGTAGCATGGAAAAATTATACCAAGCGGTGGCATGGAAAATTTCTACCCATTCGGTAGTATGGAAGAATGCTACCGGTTAGGTGGCATGAAAAATTTCTACCCATCTGTTAATATGGAAAAATTCTATTAGGCAGTGGCATGGGAAATTTCTACCCATTGGGTTATCGAAACTCGTTACCATTAGGTGATGAAATTATGCTGATGTGCGGTACACTTAGTAATGCCTCGTTTGGCGTTACACCTGCCCATACATCGGTGATCTTGTTGCTAAGCTTTGAACATTGTTGTGCTCCTTTTGATCTATTGTTGACTTCGCCCTTGTCGTAGGGAATATTCATCTTTCTCCCTCTTCGTCGTGTCTGCTTGTGTCATGTCGATGTTCTTGCTGCTAGCCCCTACAACATTCTTTACGATCTTCCTATTAAAGTAAAATCATGTTCTCAAATTGACAAACTTGACTGTCCATCATTATTAATATCATTATTATCACTATTTTTAAGTTAAAAACTAATAAATAAATATACATACATATATATATATATAATAAAAATAA
>CM031238.1:37190965-37250892 GCA_018340775.1 Taxus wallichiana var. yunnanensis
GCTATTATTCACCTACGACAACTATATCTATCTCCCAACAAAATTATTTCATCTAAGATTAGCTGAATAATCTTCGCATTATAACTGGTCGCATCTACGCATACGGGAATAGTTCTGCACGAGCATCCGCTTTGGAAGATATTATCACAGGCTATCATCGCATGATTAATGTAATGATGGAAATGCTTGTGTTCGGGCCGTTTTTTACTATTAATTTGTAATACCTATCAGAAAATCAGTGTTTCTATTATTATCAGAATCCAAAGTAGCTACATTGAAGCAATTAGGACCGGATTTAGTCACTTAATCGAGGATGCTAAGTCTAGGATCGCTTTTTTTTGATATGGAGTCTGCTCCAAGAGATTTTTTTGGTTATTAAAGCCATCTTCTTTTTTGCTTGTCTCGCACCAGGGCTGCTCCTAATATGAGAGCACCAAGGTTAGGAGGTCCAAATCAGAAGCAATCAGATGCATGTTGAGATGGCATTTTAAACCAGGCTCAAAGAGGAAAGTTATACGTTGGATACTTTGTGTCTGTCAAGTGGTTCTTTGCATTACTCTTTGGTATTGGTACAGGGTTTGTAGCATTTTTTATCAATATGGCAGTTGAGAATTTCTGTGGCTGGAAATTTGCTGCTACATTTGCTTATTAAACGTATGCCCTAGTTTTGTTTCTTTTGGTGACCTGCTCATGCCATTTATTGGCTGGCTGCATGAGGATTGGGTGGAGAATATAGTTGGGTTTGTGGGAAAAAGGAAAAGAGGGTCTATAGCTATAGAAACAGGTATAGATCTTCTTTGGATATGGCAGTCATGATGATGGTTGTGTGGGTTTCTATGGTGGTTGTGATGCTCTTCATAATGGCGTAGTGCTTCTATCTTCCCGAATCGCTCCCAGAGGATTCCAAGAAGGCATGTTTCAATCACCCCTTTCCTATGCTAGGCATGGCCATTAACAGAGTTGGACCTTCAGCAGGCTAAGGAAGAGAAGTTGCACAAAGTGTTGCATTTGCCTGAGCCCCTCAGTCAACGTGCTTGTTGGATTGGAAGAATTCTAATTAGGCATGTTAACTATACTCTTTGTAGTAGTTTTCTACCTTCTTTCAAAGTATCTTGAAATGAATTTTCTTTCCTCTTGAATGGCGTTTAGACTAAATGTTTTCGTGGTTGTTTATATCGCACCGATTGTGTTGGTTGTTCCTTTAAAACTCATTCCTCGTTCGGTGGTTTTGCTTGGAATGTTCTTTTCCTCTCTTATAGCTTACTCTATTTCATATTTGTATCAAATGGGCTCTTTGCAATATTGAGTGATGCGGTCTAGTTCGTAGGGAAGGAAACATTATAGAGTTTCGTTTGCTTATATGACTCTCTTTTAAAAGAATTTTGTGATGGTATTTTGTAATTGAAGGCTTACTATATGGAAGGTTAAGCCTTCATATCTCTATTTGCTTGAATGAATACGTATTTCTTGTTTAGGGCTCTCCTATTTAGCTTGGTGAAAAGGTACATTAATAGTGACGTTGGGTTCTAAAACTTGTTTAAGCCTCAGGCATTCTTTACTTTTTTGTTTAATTAGAATATGACATTAGGGTTTTGCTTTAGAATCCTATACATGGTTGACTTTTGTACCCGGGGCTTCTAGAGGATGAATAACCCGACATCTATTTTGGCCTCTACGTGTTGAGAAAATTACTATACCTACTTACCTGGTTCAAACTCTTGTTTGATTAAAGTAAGGGGGAAACATTGTAAGTTTTATTGAATGAAATCTCTACAAATTTTATTAAGGGTCGCAAGCAAGCTATTAATAATGGATCAAACAAAATTTGTAGGTGAATCCATGGTATTGGACTCATGAACTCGTTTCTTGTTAGATGATAGCTGATTACAGTGATAATATAATAGGTGGTTACTATATTCATCTGTTTGATATTTGCTAGACATGTCCTTGATAAGCCCACATGGATCGGGTAAATTTTCCATCTTCTATACCATTGGCAAGGAGCTCATAGAACTTCTAGGCCTGACTACACTGCGTAACCTTCCTGATGGATATGTGTGTTGGTTCTTATTTTTGTGCTTGCACTCGTGGTAGGGTCTTTTGAGTCTGGGGCATCGTTGGTGTTTTACCCTCTGCGTATCAAATCCCTTTCTTTTCAAACTCGAATATCTTATACTTCAAACTTGGTTCCTAAAGGTCCCATTTTGTGGCCTTGTTAAGGAAATCAATTTTTATTCTAATACTTATTGACATTGTCGGAAATATATAAAAATTATTAATGACTTTTGGGTTTAGTCTTCCCTTATATTATGTAGAGAGGTTGACGATTAGGATAAGGTTTATTGGTAGAATAATGGCCCTTTTTGTGTCTCTTTTGTACACTTTTGGAAGAGTGGATTTGTTTGTAATCTAGTACTACGTTTAAGTAATCCTATAAGAAGGTAGTGGTAAAACTCCTTGGTTAAAACTGAAACTATAGTTGTTTTTCTTTTAAGGGCACCGAACCCTTATTGCTATGAAGCCTCCCCTAGGAGATTTGGATAACGTCATTTTGCTTCGCGCCTACGATCATAATTAGTATGTTTTGTCTTCTCTTGGACCCCTTTAGTTGGATGGAGTAAGTTTTGGATTCCAATCACGTAATCCATAGGATTACATGAAGGAGATATCAACACTCTTGACCTTCTTGTTCCTAACCCATAAGGTCTTGCCTTGATTTATGTGATTTTGTTCTTACTTGGTATTTTGACTTTCTCCTTGCTGATGGTTTAGATTTCTTTCTCATGCTGAATAATTTTGGAGTCAGGGGTTGTGTTTTAATCCATTTTTGAATTAGAACTTTCCTTCTTGATATTGTTAAATGTTAGCTTCTTTTGTTGCGGTAATGAGTAGCCTTAACATGCTCGAGTTCTTTAAACTGATTCTAGCTAGTATTTGTGCGAGATGGATTATGCGAGTAGTTTAAAGGAAAAAGTTGTAAAGGTTTCATCAGTGTAATTTTATGAAATTCCTTGTAAAAATGTCCATTGTGAGGTAAAATTTTGTAATAGTGATTGCAAAGGAATTTAGAAGACCTCTTGCCTTGGGTTGTTCAGAAATTGCGTGAAGATGTTATCTTGTCCTTCTGTAGGTAAACTGGTAACTTATCTTTGTGGGAAATGTTATTCAATCTTTTCACTGGCATAAGCATTGTAAAACTTTGATCTTGAGAATTAAGTGTTAATTTAAATCTTTCTGAGACTTTGTATTGATGTGTTATATATGTAAGTTTTAATGGGGTGGCTTTTCCTTACAGAAGTTACCTAAAAGTTTTATTCAAGGAAATATGTTGTGGTTTAGATCCCCTTGAGAACAAACAATGCCTTAAGTAATCAAGAGTGAGACTATCCTTGCAAAGTGATTTTATATAACGTGTTATCCCTAACTGAACTAGTAAACACTACTCCTTTTGGTGAACGCTTAAAACAAGCTTAAAGGAAAACAATGGTTAGTTTCTAATAAGATTTAACAAGTAAGAGAAGAAAATTTAGAAACCACTCAATTTATCTCTCCGCCTATTTAAAAGTAAGTAGCTTCCTCTTGATAAGCTCTTTTGGTGAAGCCTAAAGTAAGAGCGTATTTAATTACGTATAAAACCTCAAGCTCCAATTAAACCTCAAAAGAACTAATGATGTCTTAAGGATGAACTTCGATTGACCTTCTTCCTTTAACTTTATCCAATAAATAACCTTGTAATTTTCTCTTAAGTTGTCAAACGTGAACCGATGTTGTCATAAGGGCATGAATGAGTTCTAGTAAAAAAAGTGTGAATAGATGGCCGTTAAGGAATTAAATTACCATCTTTATCAAATAAATATATAAAACAAATAATGGGTATAAAGGAGAAGACTTTAAAGTGAACTACTTCTATAGTGTATATGAACATAACTCGATTGATAAGATGAATTTGTGCTAGAATCAGTAATGCCCACTTCCCTACGACACTTAGTTGATTATCATTTTGAGTTATGCGACTTTGGATATGGACATGACTTATACTTATGTTGATTAGCATGATGTTTTGTGACTTAGATGCAATTGGATTATGATTGGATTTTGTTTTCGTGATGATCTAATTTTGTCCTTACTTTCATGGACAGACTATTGATACCGATATTATTTTTATATGGATATATTGCACGTGTTCTAACATTGGATTTCTTCGCCATGATGAGTAGAATGTAGTTGTTGAATTTACATTACTATAATTTTGGATAATGATGAAATGCATATTAAGTTGTGATTTAGACATTAGAAATAATGATTGATTTCCTTACTTTGATGTTAATAAATTTCATGCATATGGTTATTTTGGACATTTTGACATGGCCCTTCTTCTATAGGCCGAAGGAGGTATTTTGTATTTGCAAAGAAATAAAACACGCCATGATCACAACCATGAGGGGATTGATGAACCAAACACAACAGGATGTCGGGTGGTTCTGATAAAGAGATGAAAAGAAATGTCAGGAACTTCTATAGAATTTGATATTGTGTTACTTTGTTCTTTTATGTGTTAAAGGTTTCATGAGGAAATTTTCTAATGTGACCATGAGGGGTGCAAGAATTTTATTTACTTGTTTTAACTTACTTTAGTGGGTGATTTTATTTGTGATATCTTTTTAAAAAATTCTTTACCCAAATTTAAGTGTGTATATATTAATTAACATCTTGTTTTAATTTTTAAGTTTTTTGAGGGAAGTCTAGTGGGTGTAATTAATTTTTATGGTTGGCTCCTTGAGCCTTGTGCTGGGTAGTTATTCCTCTTGTTTTGAATGCTTGTTTTGAGTGTTGACCACTCCAAATCCTTTTCAAATCTCGAATTTGAGATTGAGGGCAATTTTGGGGACTTGTGAGAGAAGTTAAACTTGTCCCACACTTCTAAACCCCTTACCAACCATATCTATGGGTTGGGAATCCAAAAAGGGGATTATTTATTGTTTTGGGAAGGGAAATATGACTTTGGAGTGCATTTTTCTTCCATTTGCATTTATTTGTGCCTTAGGACACATGGGAAGGGATGGATGTGGAAAAGAGATGTCATTCAACCCAACCACCCATTTATGGTGTTTTGGGATTTGAGTTGACTAAAGGGAGGTGGTCTTGAGGATGTGTGATGTGGCATCCTACAAGGAGCCACATCACCCTCACTCTTCCTTTTGTCTATTTATGGAAACTTCCTCTCTTGTTGAGGGGGTTGGAGGTTTTTTTTGTTGAGGAGTTCTTTTCTTTTATTTTCTTTGGGAGAGGAAAGAATTGGGAGAAAGAGAAAAGAAGGAGCTTAGACTTGCATGCTTGGGATTGTTTTGGAGGGAGCTTGGACAAAGTTCTTGGTTTAGGCTTCTTCAATGGAGAGGTAGGAAACCTTCTCCCTTTTTGCTTCTTATTGTTGTTGTTCTATGCTTAAATTTGTGGATAATGTATGTTTACTTTGGGTATTGTGAAAATGGATAATGCTTAATGTGTAGTGTAGGAGAGGTCTATGGGAAAACTTATGAGGGAGGCATAAGAGTCAGAATAGGAAATTGTGGAGGGAGTTTGAGAGGGATGCCCATCTTGGGTAAGAATGTTCACATTCTTGCCTTGTTCTTGAGGGAACCATAAATCCAGGAGGGAGGCATAAATTAGTATGGAGGAAAAAGGGGTACTTGAGGGAGGCATAAGAGTCATAGGTCTTGAGTTTTTTTCATTGTGGAGGGTTTGGATGGGCATCTCATCTCAATTGGGAGGCATAAGGAAAAATTTCCCATAGTTCCTTCTCTTGTTGGCTTGGATGAAAGCCTTTTGTGAAAAATGTTTGGTGTTATTTGTGTGTCTCTTTGTTTCTTTTATTTTAGCTTTGAATGTTGTGAAGAAATTGTATTGTGGAAGCAAGTGTTGTTGCCTTGAGTTGGAGATGACCCTTCATTGTGTAAATGTTTGGGCTGGGTCAAAAGAGGAGATTGCTTCTCTTCTCCATTGAGTTTTGGGCGAGGAGAGTGTTGCCTCTTCCCCTATCTTGGTTGTGGGGAGAAGATGAAATACTTGGAACTTGGGGCATGGATGAAGAACACCTTGGAGCCACAAGAACCTTGTTGTTGACAATGTAAAAACATCATGTATTTACTCACCTTGAGTGGAGAAAAAAAAATGTAATATTACTTTGCTTTCTTTAGATTCCATTATTGCAAATTTGTTTCCACATGAAGTAGGTTATGTTGTAAAAAGATTTTGAAGGAAAGTTGTTTTTTTTTAACTTCATTTGTAAGCTTGTAATGGGGATGGGATTAAAAGTTGCAAGAAAGATAATCCATTCATTCTCTTTTAACTTGTCTTGGAACCTCTTATAAATGTATTGATCTTGTTGAAATGTTGGTAGATCTTGTGTAAAACTTAATGGAAAGATTGTAGGACTCTTTTGTGGAATGTTAGGAAAATTCACAAAGAAAAATATACATATTAGATTCCATTTTATTGCTTAAAAGGAGAGGTATTGCAAAGTTGGAATACTAGAGTACTTACCATTCTTGTTTTGTTGATAAAAAGACTTAAGTCTCAATAGTTTTAAATACGCCAATAAAGAAGTCCATACTCTAGCTCTAACATGCTTTTCTTCATTTAGGAATTTGCATTGTGAAATTAATTGCGAAATACAAAAAGGGAAATGAAACTAAATCTTTTGAAAACCCATTGCAAATTAATAAAGGAAAAGAAATCATGAGCTCCAAATGAATTGTTTATATTGCTTTCTCATTGAATGATACAGAGCTCACGCCATTATATAGGCTGAGAGGGAGAAACGCGTGTAAGAAACGGTTATGAAACTGTTCATTAACAAATAATAACACAAATGTATTAATTTGCTAACATTCCCCCCCTTAATACATTGCTCTTACAAATGTACCCCCTAAACAAATCAAACTTCACCTTGCCGAGAGGCTTGGTGAGAATATCTACAACTTGAA
The DNA here is from genome assembly GCA_018340775.1 of Taxus wallichiana var. yunnanensis. Lineage (NCBI taxonomy): Eukaryota > Viridiplantae > Streptophyta > Pinopsida > Cupressales > Taxaceae > Taxus > Taxus wallichiana. The sequence goes on from CM031238.1 coordinate 37,197,949, forward strand.
AATCAGTAGGGCAATACTAGAGCTGAATTTGGTGGTTCAAGACCTATTCACAAATGTAGTGACATTCGACCTCAATATGCTTTGTTCGTTCATGGAAAATAGGATTCTTCACAAGCTTCAACACACCTTGATTATCGCAGTGAATGATGGGAGGTTTCTCTTCAGGAATCCCTATATCTGCAAGAATGTGACGTAACCAAATTGCTTTGCACACAGCTCCTCGTGTGACAGTATTCAGCCTCAGTGGATGAGAGAGCAACAACAGTTTGCTTCTTGCTAATCCACGAGATAGGTCTAGATCCGAGATGAAAAACATATCCTGAAGTGGATTTCCTGTCATCAACGGATCCTGCATAGTCCGAGTCTATATATCCCTGTAAGAAGAACTGAGTGTTCTTCTGATACTCCAGACCAAAGTCAACTATACCTCAGACATATCTCAACACATGCTTTGCTTCTATCCAATGACATTTCTTTGGCTCCTGCATAAATCTGGCGAGATAGCTCACAACAAAGCAAAGATCTGGTCTGGTATAAGTCAAGTAAATGAGACTCCCCACAAGCTACCTGTAGTGAGTGCCATCTACCTGTGGTGAATCCTAGAATCTAGATAGTTGCAAACCTTTTTCCATAGGTGTGGACATTGGTTTACAATCTGACATCCCATACTTTTCCAGGAGTGTCTTGGCATATTTCATCTGGGAGACGAAGATATGATTCTTCTTCTGCCATATCTCTAAGCCAAGACAATAGTGAAGTAGCCCCAAATCAGTCATGTCGAAGGATTTCTTCAGATCATTCTTTACATCATCTACAAGATTGTCAGAACTTCCTGTGATCACAAGATCATCTACATACAAAACCAGAATGACAATCTCTATTCCTACCTTCTTGATATACAAATTTGTATCTAAGGGGCTACGAGTGAATCCATGCTGCAATAGGTGATCATCAATTTTTATATACCATGCCCTAGGTGCTTGTTTGAGTCCATAAAGAGACTTTATCGATATGACATACCTTCGTGGTTGATGCTCATGTACAAACCCTTCGAGTTGGGCCATGTACACTTCTTCTTTAGATCACCATTTAGAAAAGCACTCTTGACATCCATCTCGCTAAAGTTTCCATCCATTTTGTGCCGCAAGTGCATACAACTACGATGGTTTTGATCTTCGCATGGGTGCAAAGGTCTCGTCATAGTCAATTCCTTCTTCTTTGAGCATAACCCTTTGCAACAAGTCGTGCTTTGTGTTTGTCGATTGAACCATCTGCCTTATATTTTGTTTTGAAAATCCATTTGTAGCCAATGGATTTCTTACCTAGAGGCAGATCGACAAGTTCCCATGTCCGATTCTGAATCAGGGAATCATATTCAACATCCATAGCCTATTTCCACTGTGGTTGGTCTAATGCCTCATGAACAGTGTCAGGTTCGGTGCTCTCGACAACTAAACTCATGAGTGCAAAATTTACCTCATGTCTAGCTTGACTTCGTGTTCTAACTCCCGTAGAAGTACCAGGAAGTGAGTTCAGGTGTGCATCCCTGATAGTACTCTGGACCCATTTCAGACGTTGGTGTTGCTGCTGATGTGAAGATGTGTTTTCCAGTGTGCCAAGATCAACGAACAAGTCTCCACTCAGCTCTTCTTCTCTCTGAGAAGAATCATCTTGCTCATCATCTAGATGTGTGAGCAATCTATGTGATGAGGTCGGTACTGGATCTCCATTGTGTGGTAGGGAGTCAAAGGACGACTCATCACATACCACATCTCGACTCTCGTAGATCTTCTTCGTCTCAGGATCCATGAGACGATATGCCTTTGAGGTAGTACTATACCCCAAGAAAAGACATGGTAGTGTCTTTGGATCGATCTTCTTCCTTCTCTTATCTGGAACATGCATATATGCAGTACAACCAAAAACTCTCAAATGATGAATAGAAGGTTTACGACCAGTCCATACCTCTTCCAGTGTCTTGTTCTACAAGATCTTCGTGGGTGCTGGTTGAGTAAATACACTAATGTCTTTGACTGATTCTACCCCAAAACCGATCCTCCAACTTGGCGGTGAGAGCATACAACGAGCCATCTCCATGACAGGTCTTGTGTGTCGCACTCAAATCCCTTTCTGTTGGGGCGTATAGGGAGCAATCAAATGTTCTTTGAATGCCATGCTACTTCGTATGCTAAGAACTTCTTTGACACAAATTCCCCCCCTCGATCTGAGCGGAGGAGAAGAAGAGGCTTCCCAGGACTACTTGGTGGCTTGCTTGTAAAGGTCCGGAAATTTGCAAGTGCCTCACTCTTCTTCCGAAGGAAATATACCCACATTTTCCGTGAGTAATCATCATGATGAGTTTTGAAAGTATTCAAAACCTTGGAAGCTAGGCGCAGGGTCCGCATGATCGGTGTGAGACTGAAGAGGCTCTGTAGAATGATAAGAGCTCTGTTTGAATGGACCTCTATGTTGTTTGCCCGCAAGACATCCTGAGAGAAACAGTAAGGAATGGGAGAGTGGAGGAAGCCCTCTTACCATTTCCTTCAGACCGAAGTTGATGTAGAGCCCCGTGAAAAGATGACCATATCGAAAGTGCCAAGTGCGCAGTGGACTCTGCCGTTGATGCAGAGAGAGCAACGCTGTTAGATGAAGTGACTCGCATCCAGTGCAAATAGATGGCCCTTCATAAATGCTTGAGCAATGACCGACTCTCCACGGGAAATGATGCAGACTTGACCCCTTTTTCAACAAAGAATTCAACTGCATTCTATGGTTAAGAACTTGACTTACGATGACAAAAGATTTGAAGTCAAACCTAGAACATAGAGCACCTTTGTGAGTGTACATCTTCGTGTTCCAAGAGGAATGATGACATCACCAATCCCTCGCTGCAATATACTCTTGATTGTCCGCAATGGTGATCCAATCTCCAAGTGGGCAGTCACTTAGAGTATGGAACAACTTCTTGTTGCAGTCATGTGTTTCTTGGCACTGAATCAATCAACCGACATCTTCGATGGTTGTGAAGTCTCATGAGACTAGAACAATGTTAGAATGAGTCGTATCTAGTACCTCTTCATCGAGTGGCATCCTTCGCGAGCAAAAATGTGGCCCTTCTGCCTCCGATTACGAGCATGCCATCGGGATTTCTTGGAATATCCTCGGCCAGAAGTGCTCTCTTCGCCAGAATTTCCATACTTGCGACCGTTGTAATAACAATTCGTAGTTGTGTGCGTATCCGTGGAGCAAATGTGGCACCACCGATCCATCTTGTGATTATGCTGCTTCAGGGTGGCCATGGCTATGAAGATGGTCAGCCGAGCATGTTCGCCGATTTTGGGGGCGACATTACCCTTTCCGAGGCTTATGTTTTTGCCTCATGATGAGCCTTGTCTTCAAGGCTTCTTGTACATTTTGCATGGCTTCTTCCTGCTGGAGATAATTCACCAGGGTTGCAAAACTCACCTCCTGTTGAGTGATTGTCAACATGGTGATCAGTGTCCAAAACCGGAAGGAAGAGCTCGCAGGGTGAGCGGGGACTAGCAACTTGTCGTCCACCAGTTCACCGAGTGCGAGAGAGTCCTATGCACGTAACTCAATCTACACACCGCAAGAAGGCTTCTACTAATTCACCATCATGCATACTCATCGTATGAAGCTTTGTCAAGTTGCAACTTTGTCATCGATTCTTAGCTTCGTAGATGGTACACAATGCGCTCCATGCCTAAGAAGATGCGGTTGCTTCTCGAATGTATGGTCACGCACCTCATCGTAAAGACTCGGGTGATGAGCATTAGCGCTTTCACATCAGCCTTTTCATATTTTTCCAACAGATCATCGTCATGGGAGGGGCGTCTTTGCTGAGACAATCCCCCAAAGATCTTCGAATCAAGAATGGTTCACATTTTGGTTTTCCATGCGGCGAAATTTGGCCCTTTCAAGAGTCAGTTGGGCATCGGATAGCAATATTTTTTGAGCGGACATTTTTAAAAACTCAAAAATGTATTTTATTTATTTATATATTTTTCAAAAATGGCTCAATGCTTATCAAGGAATCATCCCAAGATGAGCTCTATAGGCTCATGCAGTGAGATGCCGACGCTCTTGTGGGCATTCTATTTCACGTTCGTCATCCGCATCATAACCACGTTCAAGTTCTCGTATGAATCCGCCGTGCTTGACATCGAACGCGTCGAACCAAAAGTATTCCAACAGATCCTCGCGCACAATCTTGTCAAAGAGAATGTTCCCGAGTGTTGTGTAGCTCGTTGACCAAGGCAAAGAACAACCCAGTGGTGTCTTCGTTGTCATTCAATGCCCAAATATTTGGTGCATTGCTCGCGGTGCTTTGTGCATCGGAAATTTGAGACATACGCGCACACACTGCTTTGCAATTTCCCGGCTTTGCTCACACATACAGGGGTTTCACGTTGGGTTCACCTCCACGCCAGCAAGTGCACGAGTCTCCCTTGGTCGTTCCAGCGCACAACGCAAATGCTCCCCACGTTTCTCCAAAGCAGACAGAGGACAACAAACAAATATTTTGCTCCCCACGTTTCTAACCAGCAAAGAACAGCAAACACGTTTGGGGCACAACAGGTTGAGTCTCCTCACGTTTCTAAACAGCAAAGAAGGCGCACCAGTCTCCTCCACGCACAGCACGAACAATACGCCAAAAACTGTTTTCTTCAATACATGTCTGCAACTTTCAACTTTCAACGTAGGTAGGCAGGCTGGATTTGAATCTCCTCGCCAGCAAGGAGTACAAAACGCCAAAATACCAGTCACTCCACTTCAATGCAGGTCGCTTCCTGTTCTTTGCTGAGTCTCCATGAACTCACGCCGCATAAAACGCTCCACGCTCAAAAAAATGAGACTCTTTCACACACGCATACAGTAGAAACGCGGACAAGCACTCAAACTTGCGGAATGAGGCACTCAAACTTGCTCTGATACCAATGTTAGAGCTCCAAAGAAATTGTTTATATTGCTTTCTCATTGAATGATACAGAGCTCATGCCATTATATAGGTTGAGAGGGAGAAATGCGTGGAAGAAATAGTTATGAAACTGTTCATTAACAAACAATAACACAAATGTATTAATTTGCTAACAAAATTAACCTACTTTGAAATCTCATACAATGTTATTAAATTGTGTAGAAGGGAATTGTAATGCAAGACTTAAAACTTGTTAAATTTATTATCCATTACTCCTTAGCGTTTAACAAGGATACTAATATTTCAAATAGTATTTCATGCCAAAGTAATACTAGAAGTAATGGATTTACTATTACCAAATCGTATTACTATCATTATACTATTAATGTCCCCTTCTTATTAACAAGGGAAAATTAATTCTGTACTAGCCGATCAAACTGTACTAGTATACTCATTACACCTTATTTTCATACCATATATAACAATCAAAATAACTAAATGGTGATACATCTCTGTCTAACCACCGTAGCAAGTTTATAACAAATTTCACGCAGCACGATCATGTAACTGCAAAGCGACGGTGCTCTAGGAGTATTCTGCTGTGATTCGGAGTCGCCTCTACTCTGAGACGTCCACACTTTTTCTAGGCAGTCTGTGCTTCATGAATATTCTGATATGAAACAGACCCACCTTCGTGGACCTCCTTGTTCTCCTCGGGCTGTACTTCAAGTCTGGTAGGATTCAATAAAGGATCAAAGCACTGACTGTCACAGAAGATAATTAAATTGTTGCAATGCTTACAAAGATTTGGAACGTTTTTTTTATAGATTAGGACACTGCGAGTGGTCTTAGCTTCACAAATATCAAGCTGCATGGCAGGCCTCACAACTGCCCAAACAAATGTGAAGTTAGTCTCAAAATCAAGACCAGTCAATCACCCTTAAATCGTGTCTAAGAGAATAACTGCTATAAAAAAAAAAATGATGATACGTTTCAGCAGATATGCCTGATAGACGACTTGATACACAAAGCACTGACTGTCACAGCGAATATTTAAATTGCTGCAATGCTTGCAAAATTGAGTTCTGGGGTCGTCTATTTAACAGTGTTGCAATAGACAAGCAATGATAAACCGCCCGCGCCTTCGCCTGTCCCTCCCGTGTTTTTGACAAAAATAGCTTGAAGGTGACCCCAAATTGAGGATGCATTCAGAACTGAACAGATAACAACATAGTTGGACGACCTGCTCACTGGTTCGCCTCCCTGCCCGACCCATGCGGTGTATCCATGTGCATAATAACGTGTTTCAATGTTGTAGGTGGCTGGTAGAGGGAGGCGTGCACGCAAGTTGAAAAGAATGAAGGTTTTAATGGATGACAGGGGGGTCGATGAACCACTCACCGCCCAACCGTGGCATTTAGTAATAGTTTGAAATATCATACCTTGCTAGTTATTGAAAATAGGGATCTAGCTAGGTAGCTGAGTATCCAACACTATTCTAGGTAATAGTGGTATGATATGTAATAAAAATTTCATATAATAATTACACTAGACATAAATAGGGTAGTGTGTATGCCTAAGCATATAAAATTATAAAATGCCATGAAATAGGTTAGTGCCAAAGTATGCTTATCGTAAAGTGTGACTCCTTCCATTATACATGAGTATATGTATGTATATATATATGTATATATATATATATATATATATATGTATATATATATATATGTATATATATATATATATATATATATATATGTATATATATATATATCTATGTATATATATATATATATATATGTATATATATATATATATGTGTGTGTATATATATAATAATGTATTAATTTTTGAAAAAACGTAATATATTTGAATAATAAAGTAAACATATATATATATATTAATTATAATGTATTAAATTTTGAAATAACGTAATATAACTGAATAATAAAGTAAAAAAAATAATAATAATAAAAAATTGAAAGTGGTTAAGGTATTCACCTCAAAATAAGTTATATCATACTCTTGGGTTACCTTTCAGGTATATTGTCAACACGATATTACCAGAAATTAGACAATTAACTCGTATGACGACCCTACTTACCTCTGTGGGACGTCGAATGAGATAGATTCAAATATCTCTTACCTTGAAGCATCATCGTGACCGTGGTGGGTTTCAAGCCTGTTTTCGAACTCGCCCGATGTAATTAATAACTCGCCGAGTTGTGTGGAGTAGCTTGGTCTTCAATAAAGCCCGCCGAATTTATTTGACCAGCTCGCTAGGAGTGGCTTGACTTTTACAACCTTGGTTGGTGGTACACGTATAAGCTAAACTCATCGAGCCATGTAGAAACAACTCGAAGTAAAATACCTTTAAAAAAAAAAATTGTCACATTTTTCGGACGTTTGTTTGTTTGCGGCGTCGTCATCGTCGTTGTCGTGAGTGTGGCGTCGGCTTTTTTCGCGGCGTTACACGAATCATATATTGAATCCTTCCGAAAACTTAAGTCATGAGTTAAAGGGTGTCCTATCAAAATAAATAACCTCCAATCATTTCTTCTTGTGGCTTGCCCTAGTTTGTGAGAGTGTCATGTGGTGGGCTTCTATGTTGTTACTTAAAAAAAAAAGTATATTGTCCTTAATAGGTGTGAACGTTTTCGTCTTTGCTTTAATGGTCATCCTTGTATCGAGTTGTTCATAGAGTTAGTTGTATCCTTGGTGACGACATGTTGCGTCATGTTATGTGTCAAAAAAGTCAAAAAAAAAAAATCATGTCTTTTACTATGTTGTTCGTGTTTGTGATTTTTGGGTTGTTACATTAATCAAACCAAACATTCTACGATAAATTGTGTCTTAAAATAAAACAAGGCCAAAGCCCTTTTAGTTGAGAAAATTCACATCTTGAATTTACTCATCAAGTATATAATCCAAAGACTATAATCCTCAACTAATTTTCATGGCTAATGACTATCATGGAAACAACTAGGAAGCTTTACTCATGACTTCCAAATCAAGGGAAAAACCTACATTGGTCCTTTACATTTTTGTATTGAATTTTTAATGTATTGTTAGACATATTGATAGAACATGTATGGATGTCAACACATTACCAAGAATAATTTATTTTGTCTTAAAATTCCACACGAATTAGTTTTCTTGAACAATTGATTTAATAACAAGACCAATCACCTCTTGTTATGATCTAGAAGAGAATATGCATCAACAAGAGGAGATGTGAAGAATAAACTTTGCAATCTTGACTTGGCCATTGGAAAAATTTAGCTACTATGATTTTTGAAATCTCGAGAGGAATTGAAAAGGTTATTGATATTCCAATAAAAATTTATTTTGCTTGATGTTCAATTGAAATGCATGTTTTTATGCCTTGCTTTTACTACACAATTCATTATCTGATATTGCAATTTTTTAATAAATTATTTATCAATGGATATGTTATATTTTATTTTATTTTTTTATGCATAGGATTTGAATTGAATAAATGTCTTGTGTATAGTTTGTTAGTGTAGGTTTTTTATTCTATCGTATAGATTTTTCTATACATGTATTTAGTTTGCTTAAGTGTCATTGGGATAGATGTGACTTAAACTTCTCTACTATTTTAGGTGATGGTTACACCTCTCCACTTTCTATTTATGTACCTTTTCTAGAGACACTACTACAAGGGGGTGATTTGAGACATTAATTAGAGACAAAATTATATTTTTTTCTCTAAATACCTTCATGAAATTGCTCCCTTTATAGCATTTTTTATTTAAATAAATGTGCTCCCGAGGTGGTTTATACTAAGCAAGTGGGAAACACATTGAATGCGGTAGATGCAAGGTTGGTGCAAGTCACCATGGAAATTAACCATGTACTATTAGCAAAGGGCGATATAGGGATTATTATCTATGTCTAGACTACAGCCAACAAGCAATGCCAAGCGGATCTTAGACGAGAAGAAGGAGGTTGAGCAGATATCAAATTCATCTCTTTTGCCCTATTTTTTCATGGATGTACGTTATGTATGTCTCTTTTGGCACTTACTTGATTCTAAATGTGTCTATAGATATCCTTTACTTGTAGTAATTGCTCTAATACATATGTATTTAAAATGTGGGAGCATGCAATTGGTATGTGAACTATTTGACAAAATACCCAGAAAAATGTGGCATCATGGGCACCAATGATTGCAGGATATGGCTCGAATGTTTGAGCTCATCTATTTTTTTTCTAGTTTAGCTTGAGACAACTCCTTGGATGACTTAATTCTTTGGTCAACTCCATTCCCTGCCTCATTCAATTTGATGCTTCTCTTCACGAGATAGTCTTTTCTACACTCCAAAGTCTTTAGCTCACCTATGGCATTGGTATCTCCTTGGATCCAACTACATCCAAGGTTATTTTTAATTCTTCTATCTTTCGTCAATGTCTTTAGCATTTGAACCTCACCCCACTTGCCCACTTATGCATAGATGTTTTAGAGAAGAACCTAAGTTGCATATTTTTAGTATCCAAATCAAAAAGTAATTTTGCTATAAATACTCCTAAACTTATATTCATATGTGATCTATAGGCACCAAGAAAATACTTGATGTGGATCCAGCAACAAGAGGTTGAAATGTCTCCAAAACACACCTCTGCCTTATAGATTTTACAAATCTCCAAAAGTTTCAAAATAGTTTTATTTTTATTCTTGAATCCACACTAATCTTTTACAACAATACAATCTTCCTTTTATTGTTGACTATCTATATCACTTTTCTATTTTCTAAAAATCAACCCAATATGGTACTCGCCTTCTGGCATATGTGAATTGATGTGTTAACTGAAATGGGAGAAGACTTGAAATTTGACAAATTGTGAGCCATTAATTGTTATTTTAATTATATATTACTGTAAAAAATTACATAGTCATAAACAATTACACATTGAAATTTTTAGAAAACCATAGAATTTTTTAAATAAGCTTATAAAAAACTTTATTCATATCCATATGAAAATTTTTAGAAATATATATAATTTAAAAAAAAAAAAAATAAACTAATCTATCAACAAATTTTCATTTGATAAAGCACAGATAATTTGAAATTCCAGGGCTGAATGAGAGGAATTTGATTTGATTGATAAACTCTTGCATTATTCATGTAATTACCGAGCCAAGGCGATGAGTTTTATTTGAATGGGAAGTTGTTAGAGATGTGGTGGACGCACTCGGTGAATAGAATAATAGTCATTCGTTTCCACGTGAACAAAACACTATTTGAAAAAGATATGGTACTGAAAGAGCACAAATTTGGATATGAAATTGCTCCCTTTTATGATTTTTTTGGTCGCTGGAACGTGTCATAAATTCATAAAAGGTATCAGAAAATTCTCTCATGAGTCTCAGACTCTCACCTGTATTTGTTGCATCAACGTCCAAAAGGAAGAATCAGGTTCACAGTAGATTTGACTTGCATAAAGTCTTGAGTTACACACACTGACCATATTCTCTATTGATGTTTGGAAATAAAAATTATCTTTTGCTTTCAAAGTATTTTGAGTATTCCAAGATGAATGTAAGTACTTTGCATCGAAACCAGTGGCAAATGGCATCTCTCCTTACCAAATTTATCAGTAAAGAAGACTTTAGAAATGGACCCCTCAAGAGTATGTGGTTCCCACTAAAAAACACAGCATATTCTTGGTGGCATAATGAAATAAAATCTACATATTCAGATCAGTATCCATCACATCCCCCACGAATCGGCCATTAATGGCCAAAGATTTGACAGGAGCTCCTTAATGTCTGTGTGAATCCAGTGATAACTCTTAGCTATTTTGGGCCCACCCACTTGTAATTTTAATCTTATAACCCCACTTGCAATGATAACATTGTACATTAACTTATAATGTACTCTTTTGGAGTGAAAATAAGTATTGTAAGGGCTTTAACTTCACATTACTCTTCAATTCAGTTGGTTATTGCAGTTGGTGGTTCCCTTAAACTTGGTCATAACTACGTTGTAAGGCATGTCCTTGGTGAATGCTGCCTTGCCGGGACTGATAGGCGTCAGAAAATAGATGGCTGACATTTCTCTTTGCATATTCATTGAAATCCAAGGGCAGAGGTTTTGTTGTGTAGTCTCGTCAAGCTTGTAACACGCCTCGTCAAATCCTTGTAATCTGAAACTTTAACTCCTTGTAAGTACCTAACATTCCCTTTTATGTATGTCTAAATAGAGACATATGCCTAGTCATCTGTCATAAGCGACGAGTTCGGATGCACAATCCACGTGGCGAGTCGGTTACGTAGGTTATCTATACCGTATGGTTTATGAACTCAGTGGAAATCGAGTTATTTCGTTATTCATTTGTTGGCACTAATACCTCAAAACCTTGTGTTTCTCTACATTTTCATTGCATTATGGTATCCGAGCCGGAAATAGTTTGAGTGCTCGATTCTGAAGCCATCTTAAGGAAGGTGAGTGTATTCTCAAGCTTTCGTTCAGCCATAATATGGATCTCAAGCTCTATTTCATGCAAACTAAGTAATTGTTTATCATACCATCATTCTTATTTGTTTTGAGCTTGATTCTGAGGAAAATGGTAGGCTCGGCTTTAACTTCACATTACTCTTCAATTCGGTTGGTTAATGCGCTTGGTGGTTCCTTAAACTTGGTCATAACTACGTTGTAAGGCATGTCCTTGGTGAATCTTTGCCTTCAAATGACAAGCATCGAGAAAATAGATGGCCGACATTTCTCTTTGCATATTCGTTGAAATCCATTGAGGGCGGAGGTTTTGTTGTGTAGTCTCGTCAACCGCTCAGTAACACGCCTCGTCAAATCCAATGTCAGTACACTTTAATTCCTCGTAAGTACCGAACATTCCCTTTTTATGTATGTCTAAATAGAGACATATGCCTAGTCATCTGCCATAATCGACAGTTCGGATGCACAATCCACGTGGCGATCGGTTATGTAGGTTATCTATATCGTATGGTTTATGAACTCGGTGGAAATCAGTTATTTCGTTATTCGTTTGTTGGCACTAATACCTCAAAACCTTGTGTTTCTCTGCATTTTCATTACATTCTTGTATCCGAGCTCGGAAATAGTTTGAGTGCTTTGATTAAACAGCCGTCTTAAGGAAGGTGAGTGTATTCTCAAGCTTTTGTTCAACCATAATATGGATCTCAAGCTCTATTTAAATTGCAAACTAAGTAATTTTTTATCATATTGTCATTCTTCTTTGTTTTGATCTTGATTCTAAGGAAAATGGTAGGCTCGGCTTTAACTTCACATTACTCTTCAATTCACTTGGTTAATGTAGTTGGTGGTTCCCTTAAACTTGGTCATAACTACGTTGTAAGGCATGACCTTGGTGAATGCTTTGCCTTGCCAACAGTGACAATGCGTCGAGAAAATAGATGGTGACATTTCTCTTTGCATATTCGTTGTGTAACGACCCAAATAACCACACACACAAACAACGCAAAGAAAAGAGAGTATAATTTTTTTTTGACTTGCTTGACACATAACACGACGCAACATGTCATCACCAAGGATACAACTAACACCGTGAACAACTTGATACAAGGATGGCCATAACGGCAACACGGAGACGTTCACACCTATCAAGGACAATACATATTTTATTTTATTTTCTTTCGACAAGACAACATGGAAGTCCAACCACATGACACACTTACATTAAGGGCATCCCATGAGAAAATTCTTCTTAAATTTTCTTGTTTACTAAAATGTCTATTAATTCTTAACTTACGTTCTTATAAAATTTCATGTAATGATTCACACAATCCTTTTCACAAGGGAGAATTTCCTTCTTTTCAACTATTGACTAAATAGGTTAAGGCCAAGCTTTCTAAAATAGGATCATCAATTTTATGTCCAAATCTTTTTATTTATTTGATTAAAGAACATTTTCTATTTCTTACAAGGTTAATTAAACTTACTCAAGCCACTAACACATGTTCCACACCTCTATTGCACGGGTGAAGGCATAAGCTCCGATTGAGTGGAAAGTACCACTTAGGGTTCATGACAATAACCTTCTTGTTTAAGGATCAAATTTTGACCTTGCTTAAGAAATATCACCATGAATCAAGGCAAGGGTTAACGGAACAGGACAACGGAATTTAGCTTCAGAGTCACATTGTTTACTATCGCTTTTATTGAGGTTAAGAGTTTATCAAGATTGGTTAAATGCTCCATCTAGACTTTACATAATTAAGTTTAACAAAGGAGGACATTTCAAAGCGATAGAGAGATATTTAAAGTTTTATTAATCAATTTCTTTCTTACTTATTAAATCCTATCATCTTCTAAAATCTAACCATTGATTTCACCATGAGATCATTTAAGGTTTCACCGTAAAAGGATAATGTTTATTAGTTTGGCGCGGGAAAAAAATTAACAAATGAGTAATCATATTTCATTACAAAAGATAGTTTCCTCTCGATTGTTCCGAGGTCTCAAAGGTTATCTAGTAGATCACATCTACATTAATATATTCATATATATAAATTTTAGTTTAACTTTTATCGGGACTATCCACTCACTTTATAGTGCTTAAGAACTCATTGCTACTAAGCCTTAGGAGGATTTACAACTCAACATTTTAACTCGAGAGCAAAGTTTAACAAGTACTGTTTGCGGAAACAAAACAGGGTTATATCAATTCATTCCAACATGATGCACAAATCAAAGGCACATACCGTCTCTATTGAACCATGACTAGGGAGCAAGAGAGTAATAACATGGGACAAGCCCCACTTACTATTCTAAGGATTAAAATACACTAGAATATCCAAGTAACCAAGCGGTAATCAAATTTCATCTTTCACGTGATAACCAAACAAACCAAATTTTCAACATGATTCTGACAACAATACTCTACATGCATTTACTAATGCCCGACCCTTCTTCTAAAATGTCCAAAGGCCCTTTCCAAATCTTTATAACATAATACTCATTCGCATGCAAAGGAACATCATAACCAAGATTGATGCGATAATCTACAAGTCTTTCCATCATCTAACCATGTAAGCCATCTGCAAATTAATAACCCTGAGTCGAATTCGCGAAGCCGAGCAAGATAAGACTATACATAGCAACAATAAGCTACTAGCTAATAAAACCATGAAAGGAAGCATTCTATTTCAAGAAATGGATCAAAGTTCTAACCTCTAACAACCTTTTGGAACAAGATATAATTTTCAACATATCAACTAAGAAGAAATCCATAAGTTTTAGTTATGAAAATACCTCAAAACTACAAAAGTTTGACAACCAAATACGCAAGACTATGAAATTTAAATGATTAGACACAAGAGTTGAGAGTATTAGGATTTCAGTCATATAATCCCGTAGATTACGTGATTGAAATCTAAAGTGTAACCCATCAATCCACATTCTCAAGGTGAAGTCAAAAGATAAAAAAACAAACCCGATCTTAGCAGCCAAAAGAATATAGTTTTGGAATCGCTTACAGTAGGGGCATAGGCCTAATAGGCTAAAAGCGAACAACGAGGGTAATAACAAAGTTCCATTATGTAATCAAAAAGTTTTAAAGGATGAAAATCTTATATTCAACCCACAACCATTATATCTTAGGTAATAAGTGACTTCATAGCTAATAAGAATGAGTGGAAAGATGATAAGAATGTCTAAAAAAGGCATTGTCTAACAGACTTACCTCTCGAACATAACCAGGGCCGGAATAGTGAAAAGCCTCATTACTACCCTAGTCGAGTAGGCAATCTAGCATTCTAAACACATCCTTGCAATTTTCATAATACTTTAGATTTATAATCCTCCCATTCTAAAGGAACATAGCCATGGATCTAGACTTGGTTGAAATTTTCCGATGTCAACTCACTTCCTAATATCATAAAAGATGTATACAAAGAAAAAAAAAAGTCTCTCAACTCTCTTTAGTTTACATCTCATCACTAAGTTTATGGTAACCTATGCAGTGATTAAACACATAATATATCATTGAAGATAGATATCCTCCAATAATGAACTTCTATAACGATGTAATTACAATTATTACATTCAATACATATACAAACTATTCCATAGCTTCTTTTCCCCTTTTAGACAACAAAATATATTCACGACCTTCCATCACAATCATTCTAAATTTGTAATGAAAGGTCACTCATCAAGAAGGAAGTACAAAACAAGTTTGACTAAATTAAGGAATTTCATGTTACCTTAAGCGAGTTGATGAAAACCTTAACTTTCACGAACCATGAAAGATAATACCTTACTCCATCAAGGCATTATGTCTATACATAACTAAATCAATCACACAAGGAATCATCAACATACCATATCTTAACACCATAAAGGTCATTAATTTTATCAAATTTTACTCATAGAAAGAGTAGAATCAAATGGGGTTCTATCATTAATTTATGCCCTTCTATCAACCCAGACATATTTTCGCCCAAAACTTCGTTCTTAACAAGCATATATATTGAACTTATAATCTCCAAATGCCCTAATAATTTGCACAATACACGAAGTGCATAATCAAGCTTATCATAAAAAAATAATAATAATTTAACTGTATACTTTCCTCTAGGGCAACAACATAAAAGGAACCCAATACTAGTCAAAGCTGCAACGTTCTAGGGGTGATTACATACCAAAGTTCACAAAAGAAACAACGACATTTTTGCAGAAGGAAGTAACTTTAAAATTTTATATATATATATATAGATATATTTCATATGATCAATCGAAGCATACAATGAGAACCTTTGTTTGTTTTATATATAAAAGGGTTTGATCACGTCAACAAGAACAACCAATGCGAGCCAAATCCGTAAGTAACAAACTCAAGTAACCATATACTTGAACACAAATCCACAAAATCACAAACTTAAACCAATTTCTAGAAAGAAAAGTTTCATTACAAGAGTTTTATTAGATACTAGTATATTATGTATATGGTTAGTCTATCTTGCTGTTTTAACGCATCCACCAATCGTGTACATCCAGCGAGGACTGCTTTCATGACCACACGCCCTCCGCTCTATCCTCTCCGCTTCACTTTGGTCTTTTCTTGCAATATACCACACCAGGATTCCCTTTTGAAGGAACGACTAGAAGACTGCGCAATAGGTGGCTTCCCAAACACTAGATTGCTTAAGTGCAGGCTACTTTGGGGGTGAGAGTCAAAGTGTTTACAACTCATTCCGAGAGCACTTGCTCTAGAAAGCTAAACACCAACCATGGTTTGAAGCTCGGACATAAGACATAATGATTAAATCACTCCTAGCTCAAAGGCATCTACCGTATTGATACATAAACCTTTTCCTTCATCAGATTTGGGGACGACATCAAACTCTCGGTGCAGAACATTATAGCGGTAGCTTGTAAGGTGTGATAATTATAATAGAACCCTTATGCCCTTGCCAACTTAGTGACTTCTTTGAAGAAGCTCATAAAATTGCAAAGAAAATAGTGCTTCATGAATATTCTCGATGCGAAACAAATCCGCCTCCGAGAAACAAAATAAGTACCTACTGGACTGTTGCGAGTCATTAGAGAATCTTTGCACTAAATTTCATCAGTCTCTTGGTAACACTCTCATTGTCACATAGTCGATTTTGATAAAAGTACCTTGAAGGAGAATCCCGAATTGAGGATGCGGTCGATACTGAGCAGATATTGAGTATAGTTGGACAACTGCTTGATGGAAGCGCCCAAAAAAAAACTTCTGCTATCTTTACCGACAACATGCCTGTTGCCTAGCTATTTTCTGCTATAGGAAGTTCTTGTGGATCCCCAACAAGAACACACCTTACAGCTCCCAAGACATTTTCTCCAACATTGCATATATTCCACGTGTACTGTGGGTGTGATCATCACCAAAACTGGGACAAGCTCATGGCAGAAACAATAAAATACAAGCACAAATCAATGGCGAGTTAAGAACTAAGACCAGGTCAAGCAACAGTAGCGTCCAAGCTAAATGTATGATCTCGACCTCCCAGGCTGTAAAGCAGAACTTACCCAAAACAAGAAACCCTTCATTCATACAAAGTTTTTACATGAGCAGGGTCGAAATGGACGAGCCGGCAGTATAAGGAATGCAGCTCTTGCCCAACGAACCGACAAAGCGGCCAAGCTGAGCGTCCATGGCCAACCACGATACCAGCAAAACCAAGGAAATGCAAAGCACAAAACGCAGCCTCAAGATTTGATCGAGATTCTTCCATGTCAGATTCACCACCTGGACAGAAGCGACTTTCCAAAATGAAAAGGCAAGACACTCAACAAAACTTTATCTCATCCTTCTACTACAAGTGCAAGATTTTGCGACCACCGATCACGACGTGGTCGTGTGTAACCAAAACATCGAGTTCAAAGGCACCAACGGTTCCTTGGAATTTCCTGCCGCTAATGTTTGTCACACTTAACTCTCTCTGGAGGCCACTTTGGTTTTACGAGATAAGTTTACCTCTCGACCACAGCTGCATGCTGTCATGGCCAAATCTTCCTCACGGCCCTCCCAGGAGAAATTTAGTTCTACGCTCCATGGATACTGCCTGTACAGCACGATTTTGAGACCCACACCCACCCTTGCAACGTCAGGGCGACAGACCTTCATTTCACCATTAATGAATCCACTATCCGAACACGCTATAGCGATTCATACATTTTCAAAGCATTTGATGGAGTGCAAAACAAGCATCGTGGTTGGACGGGATAGACCATGACGACAGAGACCACGTGAACAACAGGTGAAGTCAATATTTTAATCAATGAGCATGTGCGGCCACCAAAGTCTCTTGCGTGAGCAGGTCAAAAAAAAGAAAACAAAATATTTGCAAATCAGGGAAAACAGTGGGTGCGGCCACCAGCAAGGATTCCTTCACATCACTCTTTAATGTCTCTATCCTCCACGCAGTTAGGAATAATGTTGACCGAGACAAGGTAGGTTGGGGGGGGCATTACATTCTCCTCCCCTTAAGAAAGCATCATCCTCGATGTGACATTACACAGAGGAAAGGAAATGGTAATTAAGTGCAATGAGGATAGATACAGAAGAAAACACACCCTATGGTTTGAAATTTTAGTTGATTAAAGCACGGTCACAAGGTAGCCTTAGGAACATTTGGTAGAATTTTTAACTTTCAATGTTCTGTGAAGATTGGCAGTTCTTTCTTGTTCATCATTTCATTAGTCTCTTTTCATTAGCACTATTCTTAGTTTAATTTCTTTTAAAATTTCATCATTGCAGAGTCTTGGTTTATTCTTTATTGTGGGTGCCCAACATGAACTGCTAACACAACACCCTATTAGGTTCAAAAGACACTACAGATTCACAAGCACACAAGTATATACTTCAAGATTGTATTACACCACAAAAGGTTACTCAAATACGGAATGGATTAGGCACAGTCCACATAGTACACGTCACACATCAATGACTGACATACCAAATACTCAAACAAAAGAGTACTACAATCCACCAGACATTTCCTCAATTTGCATCAATGAAAGACTCACATAACACCAAACCATGCTACAGGTACATAGTGTCCACAAGGGAATCAATGACATAACCACAACATCACAACACATATCCATCTGACATGAGTAACACATACATCAAAAGACCACTACCAAACAACACAATAACTCAACATATATCCTGAAACATCAACCATACAGACAAATATCATAAGCCTCCCTCAAACTCTTATGCCTCCCTCAAGTCTCTTATGCCTCCCTCAAACTCTTATGCCTCCCTCAAGTCTCTTATGCCTCCCTCAAACTCTTATGCCTCCCTCAAGGAGGCCGGTTGACCCTATGGTCCAAGACACATAGAGTTCGAACACTCCTAACCCAAGTGACATAATAACGCGTGGTTCAACAACCCGCTAGTTATATGTACTCCTTGGGCGTACCCCCATCAATGAAGCGGGTCCATAGGTCCAACCAATCCATGGTGCATCCCATGACCCTATTCCACACATCACGACATTAGAACTAGCACAACAATCCAATCAAAGTGCCAGTGGCAAAGTACAAGCCTTGGGCAAGGTGGTAAAAATTCCAAATTTAAAAGAAGACCCAAAATCAAGCAAAATAAATGACCAAATGGCCATAGTTAGTATCAAAATCCCTATGTTAGTGCCAAAACCAAGGAAATGCCCAAAATTGTAAAGCATGGCAATCAAGAAAAGATCTTGGTCCTTACAAAATAAAGAAAAAAATCAATTACGAAAAAATCAACTTATAATGATGTCACATTACGATAACCGTGTGGCCTTATCTAGCCACCAAAGGGGTACTCAACGAGTTGCTTTAGCACTCGGACATCGAGCCTCAACTCATAAAATACATATCAATAATACTGTTGTCATCACCTCCATCTCCCGAATCATCCATCCCGCATAGCTTCATGAAGGTCCACTTGACAAGGCTAAACATAGTCATAGATACACTAAGGTTGCATACATACAACCACATAGGGAGAGAGGAAAGACTCACATGTAATCTACTAAACCGAGTTTCGGCTCAAGTTATTGACCCATGGTACACCATTCCTCACTCTCAACATACACTTCTACCGATTTCCCTCAGGATCGGTTAGCGTAAGGTTCACAACATAACATACAACAACATTACTAACATAACGGTGGCACACACATAACTACCATAACATCTCACGTATGGTATGTATACGAGGTAGATCACAATCATACATCCACGGGCGTAAAACATCACTTTACCACATTCTGCACCCAAAGTGCAAGCACCATACGATAGGGTTCATACACTCACCGTATGACCCCAAATCACAACACAAAGCATTACATATTACACACAAATCATGCCTACGATGAACATAGTACATCACAACATAACATCCATTGCTACATAACAAGGTGATACACACATCTCATCAAAACAAGATAAAAACATCATGATACAACTCATTTCTTTTAGCATCAATCTAGCCATACCACACATTGATACACTCACATATCACAATATGTCACGATGTTCCAACACTCCGTCCTCCACATTAGAATTATTTTCACACGTCACAAACAGTGAATTCACACGTGAACTCTTCATAGAATCCACAAGTAGAGAGAATACTCCCATCCCAAAGACATCAATATGATAACAAATATGCACTTGAGTGACATACACATCACGTGTGTTCACAAAATCACAATTACGACAATATTCACATCACATTTAAAGCACATTACTCTCCCAATATCTACCAACATCATGCAACATCATCATCATCATGCAGTATCATCATGTAACACCACCACCACCATGTAACATCATCATATAACACCAATCCGGCCCATAGGTTCGAGAGCATGAACCTATGCTCTGATATCAAGTGTAACGACCCAAATAACCACACACACAAACAACGCAGTAAAAGAAAGTATAATTTTTTTTTTTGACTTGCTTGACACATAACACGACGCAACATGTCATCACCAAGGATACAACTAACACTGTGAACAACTTGATACAAGGATGGCCATAACGGCAGCACGGAGACGTTCACACCTATCAAGGACAATACATATATTATTATTTTTTCTTTCTGACAAGACAACGTGGAAGTCCAACCACATGATACACTTACATTTAGGGCATCCCATGAGAAAATTCTTGTTAAATTTTCTTGTTTACTAAAATGTCTCTTAATTCTTAACTTACGTTCTAATAAAATTTCATGTAATGATTCACACATCCTTTTCATAAGGGAGAACTTCTTTCCTTTCAACTATTGACTAAATAGGTTAAGGCCAAGCTTTCTAAAATAGGATCATCAATTTTATGTCCAAAGCTTTTTATTTATTTGATTAAAGAACATTTTCCATTTCTTACAAGGTTAATTAAACTTACTCAAGCCACTAACACATGTTCCACACCTCTATTGCACAGGTGAAGGCATAAGCTCCGATTGAGTGGAAAGTACCGCTTAGGGTTCATAACAATAACCTTCTTGTTTAAGGATCAAATTTTGACCTTACTTAAGAAATATCACCATGAATCAAGGCAAGGGTTAACAGAACAGGACAACGAATTTAGCTTCAGGGTCACATTGTTTACTATCAGTCTTTTATTGAGGTTAAGAGTTTATCAAGATTGGTTAAATGCTCCATCTAGACTTTACTTAATTAAGTTTAACAAAGGAGGACATTTTAAATGATAGAGAGATATTTAAAGTTTTATTAATCAATTTCCTTCCTACTTATTAAATCCTATCATCTTCTAAAATCTAACCATTGATTTCACCATGAGATCATTTAAGGTTTCACCGTAAAAGGATAATGTTTATTAGTTTGAGTACGGGAAAAAAATTTAAAAAATGAGTAATCATATTTCATTACAAAAGATAGTTTCCTCTTGATTGTTCCAGGTCTCTCAAAGGTTATCTAGTAGATCACATCTACATTAATATATTCATATATATAAATTTTAGTTTAACTTTTATCGGGACTATCCACTCACTTTATCGTGCTTACAAACTCATTACTACTAAGCCTTAGGAGGATTTACAACTCAACATTTTAACTCAAGAGCAAAGTTTAACAGTACTCATTTGCGGAAACAAAACAAGGTTATATCAATTCATTCCAACATGATGCACAAATCAAAGGGACATACCGTCTCTATTGAACCATGACTAGGGAGCAAGAGAGTAATAACATGGGACAAGCCCGCTACTATTCTAAGGATTAAAATACACTAGAATATCCCATAACCAAGCGGTAATCAAATTTCATATTTCACGTGATAACCAAACAAACCAAAGTTTCAACATTCTACAACAACAATACTCTACAATGCATTTACTAAGGCACCGACCCTTCTTCTAAAATGTCCAAAGGCCCTTTGCAAATCTTTATAACATAATACTCATTCGTACAAGGAACATCATAACCAAGATTGATGCAATAATCTACAAGTCTTTCCATCATCTAACCACGTAAGCCATCTACAACAATTAATAACCTGAGTCAGTTCGCGAGAATCCGAGCAAGATAAGACTATACATAGCAACAATAAGCTACTAGCTAACAAAACCATGAAAGAATCATTCTATTTCAAGAAATGGATCAAAGTTCTAACCTCTAACAACCTTTTGGAACAAGATATAATTTTCAACATATCAACTAAGAAGAAATCCATAAGTTTTAGTTATGAAAATACCTCGAAAACTACAAAAGTTTGACAACCAAATATGCAAGACTATGAAATTTAAATGATTAGACACAAGAGTTGAGAGTATTAGGATTTCAATCATGTAATCCCGTAGATTACGTGATTGAAATCTAAAGTGTAACCCATCAATCCACATTCTCAAGGTGAAGTCAAAAGATAAAAAAATAGACCCGATCTTAGCTGCCAAAAAGAATATAGTTTTGGAATCGTTAAAATGAGGGGGCATAGGCCTAATAGGCTAGAAACAAACAACAAGGGTAATAAAAAGTTCCATTATGTAATCAAAAAGTTTTAAAAAATGAAAATATTATATTCAACCCACAACCATTATATCTTAGGTAATAAGTGACTTCATAGCTAATAAGGATGAGTGGAAAGACGATAAGAATGTTCGGAAAAGGCATTGTCTAACAAACTTACCTCACCCGAACATAACCGGGGCCGGAATAGTGAAAAGCCTCATTACTACCCTAGTCGAGTAGGCAATCTATCATTCTAAACACATCCTTGCAATTTTCATAATACTTTAGATTTATAATCCTCCCGTTCTAGAGGAACATAGCCATGGATCTAGACTTGGTTGAAATTTTTCCAACGTCAACTCACTTCCTAATATCATAAAAGATGTATACAAAGAAAAAAGTCTCTCAACTCTCTTTAGTTTACATCTCATCACTAAGTTTATGGTAACCTATGCAGTGATTAAACACATAATATATCATTGAAGATAGATATCCTCCAATAATGAACTTCTATAACGATGTAATTACAATTATTACATTCATACATATACAAACTATTCCATAGCTTATTTTCCCCTTTTAGACAACAAAATATATTCACGACCTTCCATCACAATCATTCTAAATTTGTAATGAAAGGTCACTCATCAAGAAGGAAGTACAAAACAAGTTTGACTAAATTAAGGAATTTCATGTTACCTTAAGCGGTTGATGAAAACCTTAACTTTCACGAACCGTGAAAGATAATACCTTACTCCATTAAGGCATTATGTCTATACATAACTAAATCGATCACACAAGGAATCATCAACATACCATATCTTAACACCATAAAGTTCATTAATTTTATCAAATTTTACTCATAGAAAGAGTAGAATCAAATGGGGTTCTATCATTAATTTATGCCCTTCTATCAACCCGGGACATATTTTCGACCCAAAACTTCCTTCTTAACAAGCATATATATTGAACTTATAATCTCCAAATGCCCTAATAATTTGCACAATACACGAAGTGCATAATCAATCTTATCATAAAAATAATAATAATTTAACGTATACTTTCCTCTAGGGCAACAACATAAAAGGAACCAAATACTACTCAAAGCTGCAACGTTAGGGCGATTACATACCAAAGTTCACAAAAGAAACAAAGTGACATTTTTGCGAGAAGGAAGTAACTTTAAAATTATATATATATATATATATATATTTTTTCATATCATCAATCGAAGCATACAATGAGAACCTTTGTTTGTTTTATATATAAAAGGGTTTGATCACGTCAACAAGAACAACCAACAAGAGCCAAATCCGAGTAACAAAATCATTAACCATATCACGAACACAAATCCACCAAATCACAAACTTAAACCAATTTCTAGAAAGAAAAAGTTTCATTACAAGAGGTTTATTAGATACTAGTATATTATGTATATGGTGAGTCTATCTTGCTGTTTTAACGCATCCACCAATCGTGTACATCCGGCGAGGATCACTTCAGCCCACACACCCTCCGCTCATCCTCTGCTTCACCGGTCTTTTCTTGCAATATACCACACTAGGATTCCCTTTTGAAGGAACGACTAGAAGACTGCAATAGGTGGCTTCCCAAACACTAGATTGCTTAAGTGCGGCAAACTGCTTTGGGGGTGAGAGTCAAACCGTTTACCACTCGGTCTAAGAGCACTTGCTCTAGAAAGCTAAACACCAACCATGGTTTGAAGCTCGGACACAAGACATAATGATTACATCCCGCTCCTGGCTCTAAAAGGCATCTACCGTAATGATACATAAACCTTTTTCTTCAGCAGATTTGAGGACATCATCAAACTCTCGGTGCAAACATTACAGCGGTAGCTTGTAAGGTGTGATAATTCCAACAGAACCCTTATGCCTGCCAACTTAGTGACTCGCTGAAGAAGCTCATAAAATTGCAAAGCAAATAGTGCTTCATGAATATTCTGATCTGAAACAGATCCGCCTCCAGGAAACAAAATAAGTACCTACAGACCTGTTGCAGGTCTCATTAGAGAATCTTTGCACTAAATTTCATCAGGTCTCCTGGTAACACTCTCACTGTCACATAGTCGATTTTGATAAAAGTACCTTGAAGGAGAATCCCGAATTGAGGATGCAGTCGATACAGAACAGATAACAGTATAGTTGGACAACCTGCTTGTTGGAAGCGCCCAAAAAAAAAAAACTTCTACTATACTACAACATGCACTCGTTGCTCGGATATTTACTTGCTATAGGAAGTTCTTTGTGGATCCCCAACAAGAACACACCTTATAGCTCCCAAGACATTTTCTCCAACATTGCATAGATTCCCTATGCCTGTGGGTGCGATCTGTCACCAAAATTGGGACAAGCTCATGGCAGAAACAATAAAATACAAGCACAAATCAATGGCGAGTTAAGAACTAAGACCAGGTCAAGCAACAAGTGGCGTCGAAGCTAAATGTATGATCTCAACCTCCCGAGTACGTAGCGAACTTACCCAAAACAAGAAACCCTTCATTCATACAAAGTTTTTACACGAGCAGGGTCGAAATGGACAGGCCTGAGCAGAGTATAAGGAATGCATCTCTTGCCCAACGAGCCAGACAAAGCGGCCAAGCTGAGCGTCCATGGCCAACCATGATACCAGCAAAACCAAGGAAATGCAAAGCACAAAATTCAGCCTCAAGATTTGATCGAGCTTCTTCCATGTTAGATTCACCACCTGGACAGAAGTGACTTTCCAAATGAAAAGGCAAGACAGCTCAACAAAACCTTTATCTCATCCTTCTACTACTAATTGTAAGATTTTGCAACCACCGATCACGACCGTGGTCACGTGCAACAAGAACATCGGGTTCGGCACCAGCGGTTCCTTTGGATCACCTGCCCGCAAAGGCACATGCGCACTTAACTCTCTCTGGAGGCCACTTTGGTTTTTTGAGATAAGTTTACCTCTCATCCACCTGTAGCTCTGCCGTCTGACCAAATCTTCCTCACGGCCCTCCCAGGAGAAATTCAGTTCTACGCTCCACGGATACTGCCTATACAACACGATTTTGAGACCCACACCCACCCTTGCAACGTCAGGGTGACAGACCTTCATTTCACCATTAATGAATCCACTATCCAGAACACGCTATAGCGATTCATCTGTTTGACATTTGATTGAGTGCAAAACAAGCATCCGTTGTTGGGCCGACACACGGCTGGAGACCACGTGAGCAGTGAGGTCAAGTCAACATTTTAATCAATGAGCATGTGCGGCCACCAAAGTCTCTTGCGTGAGCAGTCAAAAAAAAGAAAACAAAATATTTGCAAATCGGGAAAACTTGAGTGGAGTGCGGCCACCAAAGAGGGTTCCTTCACATCACTCTTTAATGTCTCCATCCTCCACGATCGGGAAATAATCTTGGCCCGAGACAAGGTAGGTTGGGGGCATTACACGTTTAAATCCAAGGGCGAGAGGTTTTGTTGTGTAGTCTTGTCAACCTTGTAACACACCTCGTCAAATCCGTGTAATCTGTATAACTTTAACTCCTCGTAAGTACCTAACATTCCCTTTTTATGTATGTCTAAATAGAGACATATGCCTAGTCATCTGCCATAATGCTTGTAATGCTCTATTCTACGTTACACTTATTCTTCCTGTGGCGATCGAGTGCTAAGCATGGTGTGTCATTGTGCCTTCGTCGACCTTGATTGCTGACCATTATGACTATAATTGATAATTATTTTACAAGCTGTAAAATGATAATAATGATAATAATAATAATAATGACATTATGATTGTATTATCGATCAACGATTGTATTTTATTATTACCTTCTTTATATCGATTGTTATCGATATCATCCTCTGTTATCGTTAAACTATCCTTTTGATTTGTTTGTCGCTCCCGCTGATCGAGCCTCGTTGCGCAAATGAGGAAGAGTAGGTTTTGTGGTGGCGCCACGGTTTGGGAGTGGCGTTCGCGTAAATATTTCATTTAATCACTCAACCCACCCACTTTTTCAGGAGATACAACATGGTCACGAGCCGACGCATGGCTAGTTAGCTTGACTGGGTGTTTTAGGCTTCAAGACTACACAAGCAATATTAAGGCTCGTGTAACCATTCGCTTATTGTGGTGCCCCTTTCCTTTTACCGCTGGGGCATACCTGAGATCCAGAAAAATAAAAATAAAATAGAATAACAATATAAATAGAATGAGTTTTAGAATAAAATAAATAAAAATAGAATAATAATAATAATGAAAGTAAAAATTTTGAAATAAATAAATTTAAAAAAATGGAAATGGAGTGGAGGGCATGGGAAGGCACGTGATTTCTTGGCAAGGTGCAGAGGTTTGGTGAATGTAATCAAGTGCTTGACCAAATGAAAGAATGGGACAGACTTTTCAGAGAGAATTGAAGGCAGAGTGGAGTTTGCAGGCATGTGGGTGAGAGTTGGGTCAGTTTGGCAGGGGGCGCCCTCAATAGCTATCACAGTCTCACCAAATGCAATAAAAAATTTCCCAAAACCACTCAATTCTGGACCAGCACACTCCTAGCCTGTGCCTATACCAAACGTGGAGCTTTGATACAGGTTGTGGAGATCCATCAAAAAATAATTGAAAGGATTTTTGTCAGATGTTATAATCGGGAGTGCCTGATAGACATGTCTGCAAGATATGGACGCATAAGGCACATGGACTATTTGATGGAATACCTAAAAGAAACGTGTTTTTTCATGGGCATCAATGATCCAGACTATGCACAATATGATTTATTGAAAAGTGGTTGGGCAATTTTAACTGTAGAGGCATTGGAAAGCGCATTATTTCCCTCTGCTCCATGGTGCCAAGCCTGAATCACAATCTGATCGATGGCTTAAATCTAGATCAGCTGCAAGACGCCATAGAGTTTCAAAATGTATGGTGAAATGAAGGTCTATCGCCCTGATGTTGCGAGGGTGGGTGTGGGTTCTCAAAATCGTCTTTGCACAGAGGCGGTATCCATGGAGTGTAGAACTAAAATTCTCCTAGGAAAGTGCCATGAGGAAGTAATTGGCTTTATGTATGCAGATGAAGCTACGGGGTAGAAAGTAAACTTATCTCAAAAAATCGGTGGCCTCAGAGAGAGTTAAGTGCGGCAGTTTGCCGCGAGGCGATCCCGAAGGAACCGTTGGTGTTGATCCCGATGTTCTGTTGCACACGACCACGATCATGATCAGTTGTTGCAAAATCTTGCAGCTGTAGTAGAAGAACGAGATAAAGTTTTAGTTGAGCTATCTTGCCTTTTCATTTTGGAAAGTCGCTTCCGTCCAGGTGGTGAATTTAACATGGATTTCTTCCTTTTAAATTCTTTGAAAAACCTGTAAAATCTAGTGTTTTGGATGGGAAACTAATAGGTATTCTGATTGGGCCTCACTGGCTGTACATTCCTCTGCAGCATGCGCTTGGTGTGGTTTTCCAGTCACACGAGGAACTAAAAAAGGGAGGCAAGGAAGTGGTGTTAGTGTATGTGGCGGCTGACAGGGACGAGGAGGTCATTCACACCCTCAAAAGATGTGGCCAAGAAAACCAGATTGATGGACGTTGTGATATGGAATGCTTTGAAAGCGTGCTAAAGATTCTACCAACCGACTGGCTTGCAGTTCCATTCGAGCCCTCCTCCGCCTCCGATGTGCGAGCACAGCTCATTAGCAGCTACAGATCTGGTATTTTCGCTCTGGCTTTTGTCGGCTCCGATGGCAAACTGCATACTAAGGATGGTTTTAAAATACTGGACGAGTGGGGTGTTGATGCTTATCCTTTCACACAAGAAAGGATTCAACAACTTGTTCATCAATCCCTACACAGGGCTTCCAACCAGTGCTTGAAATCTCTCTTGACAACAGATACAAGAGATTTTCTCATAACACCCCATGGAAAGGAGGTGGCAGATCACACCCACGGGCACAGGAGATCTATGCAATGTTGGAGAAAATGTCTTGGGAGATGAAGGTAGCAGGATATTTTCAGATCCAAAACTTGTACTGAGTTTGTTTCTTCAAAATCGATTATGTGACAGTGAGGGTGTTACCAGCAGACCTGATGAAATTTATTTACAAAAAAATCCTACTTGTTGTACGATGTAACTCATGGAAGAGAACCTCATAGAGGCCGATCAGTTTCATATCAGAATATTCATGAAACACAATTTGCTTTGCCATTATATGAGCTTTTTCAACGAGTCACTAGGTTGGCAGGCATAAAGTTTCCTGTTGGAATTATCACACCTTACAAGCTACAGCTGAAATGTTTGCACCGAGAGTTTGATGCTGTCCTCAAACCTGATGGAGGAAAAGGTTATTTATCATTACGGTAGATGCCTTTCAGAGCCAGGAGCGTGATGTAATCTTTATGTCTTGTGTCCGAGCTTCAAATCATGGGGTTGGCTTTGTAGCTGTTTTTCACCGCATGAACGTGGCGCTAGCTCGAGCTCATGAGCACTTTGGGATAAGGGCAAGCGGCGGCATTGAAACAATCATATGCATATGGAGATGGCGTTTTAAACCGGGCATGTTAAACTTGCCCTTGCGATCTTCACTACCCTTTTATTATGTCATGAATTGAATGTCCTTATTTTTATTTTTTTATACATTATGGCATTTAGAATGGGCTTCTACTTTTCCTTAGGAATCGACCCAAATTGAAGGAAAGGAAGGACTGTTGGGAGTTGTTTGTTTTTCTTACCCTGTTAGCAACTGTGATAGCATGTATACATTTCTTTTACGCCTCACTTTTTTTTCTTTTGAAATAAGAGTAACTTGCTATGTGATAGCAAAATAATGGTTGAAGTTTATACCGTGGGTGTTAGATCTTTAACCGGGGTGCTTTCCTGCTTAATTCTTAAATTCGGGTGACATTTAGAGATGATAGTGAACAATGGCCGTTGAGTTCGATTTCTAAACCAGCAGTAGCAGATATAAACTTGAGCCATGAATAACATTAGTGGATATTTGTAGATTTGTCGACTCATGGCCAATTTTAGGCTAAATGTTTGTTTTGTCTTGGTAAAAGCCTTTCTTGGGCTGAATCTGTGTGTAGTCCTCGCATAGGGAGCATGATGTTTTTTTTTCTTAGAGGCCTACGTGAGTGAAATATTGACTGCTCAATACAGATCCTGTGACGTGAGTCACTATATCATAAAATAAGAGAGTTGATCGAACTCTATAGTATGATGTTTTCTTTGGAGCATTATGAGGATAGGTCGAGTAGACTGTCGTGAAATAGATGGGTATGCCCAAGCTATTCATATGTTGTTTTAGAGACGGAAGAGAAGGCATAGTTCGTAGGAAGAGTATTTTGCTTTGTGTTTCCCCTTCACTGACTGTTAACCTGTGATTGGTGACTCGAGTTGGGTCACGGTAGAGGATCTTGTGTCGATTCACTTATATTTTCAACAGACTATCCCTTGCTTGTTTAAATTCAAGTATCGAATGAAATGGGTTTCTATTAAATCCATTTTGTAGCTTAGCAAACCTTCAATAATTCAGGTAGGGACTTTCTGAGTAAGTGTTGATTGAGGCATGTATGAAAATAGGATGGTTACCTTTCTTTGAATTGGGTTAGACTTGTATGAAAATGGAAAAGGTAGGAATCGACTCAGTTACATATTTTAGTGAGCTAAGTCCTTAACTCTTACAATGATCATACGAGGGGTGGATTACGGGTTTATTACTGATTATGTGATGTAAGATAATAACAACCTTTGGTGAAAAGACTTCTTCTTGATCCTTTCCTGTGTAATCCAACTATAGTTGTTGTATGTAGTTTTAGTTGGATAGAATCTAATTTATTTAACTTCTTGATGAAAAATAATTAGATTCGGTGAAAATTGCTTGGTATATTGAACCTTCAGATTTAGTTATAATGTTGTGAGTATTATATGTATGTTGGTTTATTCAGCCGAGTGAAGTTAACTTTAATCTTTGACTGATTTGTGTTCATATATGGTTGGGGCCTATATTCTTCCTAAAACAAGGATGTGTGTTAATGCAGTCTTGTTACCAAGCAATTTTGAATATGTGAAGTCTTTTGACTGATCTTTATCTTTTTGGTTAATAATATTAGAATGATGTTTGGGTGTTAGATTTCAATCACGTAATCCATGGGATTACATGACTGAAATCTCAATACTCTCAGCCTGGTTGTCTTCACCAATAAGGTCTCACCTTGTTTGTCTTTGGAATATCTCTCTCACTTGAATATTGGGATTCCTCCTTGTTGGCTGGTATAAATCTCGTCATCTTGTGAAACATATTGATTAGTGGTTTGTGATTTGATCCATTCTTGAGTTTAGAATTTTACTTTCATGATATTATAAAATGTTAGCTTCTGTTCTTATGGGTAGTCTTAACATGCTCGGTTCTGCGAACCGATTTCAGCTAGTATTTGTGCGAGATGGATTGTGTGAGTAGATTAAAGGAAAGAGTTGTTAAGGTTTCATCATCTGCAATTTATGAAATTCCTTGTAAAAATGTCGATGTGAGGTAAATTTTGTATTAGTGATTGCGAAAGGAATTTAGAAAACCTCTTGCCTTGGGTTGTTCAGAAATTGCATGAAGATGTTATCTTGTCCTTCTGTAGGTAAACTGGTAACTTATCTTTGTGGGAAATGTTATTCAAACTTTTCACTAGCATAAGCATTGTAAAACTTGGATCTTGAGAATTAAGTGTTAATTTAAATCTTTCTGAGACTCTGTATTGATGTGTTATATGTAAGTTGTAATGGGGTGGTTTTCCTTACAGAAGTTACCTAAAAGTTTTATTCAAAGAAATATGTTGTGGTTTAGATCCCCTTGAAAACAACAATGCCTTAAGGAATTAAATTACCATCTTTATCAAATAAATATATATAAAGCAAATAATGGTTATAAAGGAGAAGACTTCAAGTGAACTACTCCACAGTTTATATGAACATAACTCAGTTGGTAGGATGAATTTGTGCGAATCATATATTGAAACCTTCTGAAAACTTAGTCATGAGCTAAAGGGTGTCTTATCAAAATAAATAACCTCCAATCATTTCTTACTGTGGCTTGCTCTAGCTGTGAGAGTGTCATGTGGTTGGGCTTCTATGTTGTTATGTAAAAAAAAAAAAAAAGTATTTTGTCCTTGATAGGTGTGAACGTTTCCGTGCTACCTTTAAGGCCATCCTTGTATCGAGTTGTTCATAGAGTTAGTTGTATCCTTGGTGACGACATGTTGCGTCATGTTATGTGTCAAGCAAGACAAAAAAATTATCCTGTCTTTTACTGTGTTGTTCGTGTGTGTGATTATTTGGTCGTTACACTAACAGAGTTCGGATGCACAATCCACGTGGCGATCGGTTATGTAGGTTATCTATATCGTATGGTTTATGAACTCTGTGGAAATCGGTTATTTTGTTATTCGTTTGTTGGCACTAATACCTCAAAACCTTGTGTTTCTCTACATTTCATTGCATTAAGTATCCAGAGCTCGGAAATAGTTTGAGTGCTCTAATTCTAAAGCCGTCTTAAGGAAGGTGGGTGTATTCTCAAGCTTTAGTTCAGCCATAATATGGATCTCAAGCTCTATTTCATGCAAATTAAGTAATTGTTTATCATACCGTCATTGTTCTTTGTTTTGAGCTTGATTATGAGGAAAATGGTAGTCTCGGATTTAACTTCACATTACTCTTCAATTCGGTTGGTTAATACAGGTTGATGGTTCCCTTAAAATTGGTCATAACTACGTTGTAAGGCATGTCCTTGTTGAATGCTGCCTTGCTGGCAATTAGTTATTGCGTTATTCATTTACTAGAGTTAACAATCGTTTTGCATGTGCGATTCAAACATATCCGGCGGTCAAACACTGCGCGACAATGTGGCATAGCAAACTCATCCTCGCGACCCACGTGGCCCCATATACCGCTCACGCCACTATGTGAAAAAATCAACTATTTGCGTGGCCGATAGTGGCAACTGTTTATGTGCCACCTTTATGAAGAATTCGGTTCCCCCAATGTTGGATTTTGCAAGGCGTTTAGATGTTTGTAGTCATTTCTAATGTCAAAATACAACCACTTTTAAAATATGGCCATCATGATTGATAAGGACATATACTAGCAATTGCACATGAGTTGCAATTTACGTTGGAGTGTATAACAATTTTTAGTTTGTTGGAGTTGTAATTTGCGATGAAATATATGTTATGTTAAAATGTTTGATGTTTGTGTGATGGGAAGGAGAGAACAATGTAGTGAGTTGTCACTGCCTATTATGCCTTGACAGATGTCCATACGTTGTTGCAAAGTTCTTATTTCCACGAGTATGTTCGCAAAAGTGATCTAATCATGGTGAATATCTGTTTGTTTCATTTGATAGAACAATCACAATGGCTCTTGAAGATGACCATGTTTTCTATAAGTTGTAATTATGATATTTACCAAAAATATATCATGTTTCGTCATTTATTCGAACACTTGGCTTTTATCTACTAAATCTCCCATTTTGGCATTTAAATGTTCCCAAGGTGTATTCAATAACCCCATTTTGTGAATATCCTTACCAACGTACGGTGAAGACTGACCTCAAAGGGAGTATCGACCATTGGATGAGGGAAATGTGTTGTTCAAGGCTAGGGATTGGCATTTTCCATCACTCTTCTAACTTCGTTGTAGAGTTTTTCCAAAATTGTAAATGTGACCTTGAAAATCCAAACACACTTGTATGTCGACTTCAACAATAATCTCAAGCCATGAAAGATGTAAACAACATCAAAGTGAGAAACAATTTCATACAAAATGGTTGCAAGGCAGGATAACAATAGTATTTGTGCAATGATTGGGAGACCCATGTTAGTTTAAGTTCATCAACTCATATTTGAGAAAAATGCCAAAAATTGGCACAATGTAACCATAGATGTCGTAAGGTTAACATTTTGAATCAAAAGAAAAATACAATAACATAGGCCCGTGGGGTAGATAACTATACCCCATGGATGACCTAGGTGCAGTCAACAAAAGAAAAGCAAGAAATGCTTTCCCAATTACAAACACCCGAGAGTACTTCAACCAAGATGGTTTTGGTCGGAACAATCAATTACCATTATCGGTTACCATTCATTTGATTTTCAATAAATAGACAAACAAAATTCATTGCTAATAAGGATGCTTCGTGATGCATGATAATATCTTTCCTAACATATATGAACTCACCTTGCATTAAAAAATGATTACATCGCTGCTGTGAAAAAAGAGAGCTTTGAAAATGAGAATATTGAATAAAAGAAAGACAATATAGACCATGCTTTAGAAAAAATAACATTTTAAGAGTTTCCTACACCAAACTTTCAAAAGTTGTAATATACAGAAACTTTTACAGAGTGTTCACCCCCACCACCATATTTCATGGCTTCTATGAGAAGAGGCATGGGCAAATGGTTCTCCAACTTCATCGCATCCATGAGAATGGTGAAAAGGATAGGGTTGTACTCTGGCTGTGATCTCCATGCGGATTGGTGCCCGTTACGAAATAATTAAGGAACTCCAGCATGAACGCCACGTCCACAAAGCACATCTCAGCAAGTTGAGTATCCAAGAATTTTGGTGAAGGTGCCAGAATCTGCGAGCGACAACCAGCTTGTCGGATTCCATGCCTTGCACCTGCTTGCGATTGTCTCTTTGTTTCTCTGCATCGCTCAGGAAGTGATGATTGTGGTAAGGCCCAATGGACACCATTTGGGGATGGTAAAACTTTGTGCTTTCACCCACTAACGCTATCGACATTGTTGAGTGCCACAAATATATTGTAAAAACTACTTAATGTTGACGACTAAAAGACATCCCCGAGGTTTTTAGCTCAGTAGGATCAGTTAATATTAATAACTAAATTTAGAAATCTTGATTTCCTATAAGTACTTGCCATATTACTCTTTTTTTGAATTTTTCTTGATGTAAAGCACTACTAAAAAACTTTGTGATAATAAGTAACATTACAAATCTAATTTGACTTAAACACGCAACTTAAAAATGTAGTAATTTGTTAAATTCACCTGAGCCCCCTTTCTCCAACCCTTTATCTGTATTCCAGAAAAATGGTGTTGTAAACCTGCCTCTTCCATGGGGGCCTGGATCATCAAAGCTGGAAAGGAAAACAAAATATTTAGTAATAATCATTCCCGAGAAAAATCTTATGCAAGTTGGAGATTTAGAAAATATAATTCCAATGGATAAATGATAAATCCCTTCATATTTCCCTCTTCGTCATATGAGATTAAAGAAAAAGGAAAAGTAGGCATGGATAACAAACAAAACGATGCAATTTCATAACTTCTAAGGACTAAAATCTTGTTGGTGAGCCTTCTTGGCCTACAACATTTTCTAGCACATATTTCTAGATTAAAAGTATCGGTAGGCATGTTTTGTAGTTTTTTAATTGTACAAGTATCATACCAGTTAATAAAGCTTTTCTATCCTACACTCTCTCTGCTGCTTTCAGCTCCTTTATGATATTCACTACAAAATCTTCATCTTCCATTCCAACTAGTACAGAAAAATCATGATTGAATTGAATTCTTCCAATACATAATCAAGATTCTAAATTTTCCGCAAGATTTGAAAAGAACAAAATCTTCATCTTCTATTCCAACCACAGGAAAATCACGATTGAATTCTTCCAATATTTCTAAAATTTCCGCAAGAAATCAACAAAATTTGAAAAGAAATTTATAAAAAAATTGGCCTTTGCTCCTCGCCCCTGCCCTTGCCCCACCATTGTTATGACCAGAAACAAATATTTGCATTTTTTCTTTTTGAGCGCTTGATGCGAAGTAAAGCAAGACATGTTTCTGATCAGTGATTCCCACGAGGAAGAAGTGCCTTCTCTTTCGTTGATAAGATATCCATTCGCGGGCGGTCAAGAATTAGGAAACCTACAACAAAGAAGGAAATGATTTCTCTTATTACAAAGTCAAGAATGGGCAATTGGATTGAAGATTATATACAGTCCAAAAAGTAGATAAACATTGTAGACTAAAAAAAATCTAAAGTAAAACAATCAAATCTTAGATATTATTATAGGAAATATCTAAAATTTGTGGATATCTAAGATAGGATTGTAAAAATATCTAAAATCCGCAACCTGTAAAATTAAGACCACTGGAATTTGACACTTTCCAAGCAAGGCTTCTTCAAAGTGAACGCCTACCAGTGAATATTTTAAACGTTAAAATGACATGTATATTCAGAATTTGACAATCAAATTATATATAATATATATTTGTGTGTGTTAATAAACTAAATACTAGCATACATATCTTTAAAAAAATCTATGTAAAATATGTCTGGATAATTTATTTTACATGGCTAGTTCAAAATAGTAGGTGACAAACAATGTAGAAAAAAGGTTCAAGTGAAACCAATTGATAAATAGTTTTACAACAAATGCAATATTCATGTTCAAAACTATAATTATAGATACACACTACGTGTATGGATTTGAAAGATGCTACATGGGAGCTTAAAGGACTTACTGCATTTGATGACCCTACAAAATTGATAATGGGAATTATAGCTGCAGACTTGCAATTTCTATCGATTGATAGTGATGCCACACAGGAGATTGTTGATTACGTCATTGGACATGTGTTCCTTTTCACTCTTTCACTTAAAAGAGAAACATACAAGGGAAAACCCAATTGAAATGTGTTATTCTTAGGTAAAAGAAAACATGATATGCCCTACAAACTCCAGGATATGGATGTTCTATATTTTTTTGATGCACAAATGTTCCGTTCGCAGCTACTCCCTTTTCGTATTTGTTTTTGGCACAATACCTTTTACAACTTTATCTTTTTGTGAGAATTTCTATCCATATTTTCCCCCCGAAAAATATTGGATCAGCCACGACCCACACAAAAAGAACCTAAGAAATCACATTCAAATCCTACAAACAAGTTGCAGAGGGACTCTACAATGGGGTGGTGGGGCCTATGAAAGATCAAAAAAACTTGTGCAGTAAAGAAATTTGAGAAACAACTCTGTCGAGCGAATCCGTGCTTCAAACCCAACAAATAAACTCAGGAAGGCTCTAAAATTAATTATCGAGTTGGAGCACAAAGTCAAGCGGTGTCATGAAAGGAGCCAGAGGCTCGAAGAAAAGAAATGGCAAGGTTCAAATCCGTCAGGCTCTCAAACAAATCGGGCGAGCCTCAAAATAACTAAGTATGGAGGAGATAGTGGACACTACCAAGTGTCAAAGTGGCGCACCTTCAAAGATTAAATCCCAAGAGGAAAAATCAAACAAGCGCCAGACCCCCACGTGTCCTAGGTCCAAAGCGAGGACAGAGTCAACAGAATTCAAAAGGTGGAGAGGGCGGGCCTCAAAAGAGACTAAGTATAAAAGACTCGGTGGGAGGTGCCAGAGTGTCAACTCGGCGCAATTCTATGGCGGGGAGCCGAGGTAGAGACTCAAACTTGTGCGGCCCTTGGCACCTTCATACAGACAAGTTTTCAAATGAGCGCGGGCTCGCCGCATGTCCCTTTTTAAAAGGGATAGATTCGGGGTTTGAATAGTCAAAGAAGAGGTAGGCGGTGAAAGGTGCCAAGTGTCAGCACGATTGCCATTTCAAAGGTAAAATTGGGGCAGGTTCTCAAACAAGCGCCAAGCCTCCATGTGTCCAGGGTCGATTTTTAGCAGCAAGAAAAAGACTCAGACAAAATATAAGGGACCCCAAGGAGCTTACGGAGGCTACCACATGTCAGTCTGGTGCTATTTCAAGAGCAAAGGGCAGGGGTCAAATCTCCAAGGTGCGCGAGGCCGCCACGTGGACCCTACAAGGGCAGACTCTTTAAATATTGCACCCCACAACCCTAATATTCAAATGGCCATATCTTTTGACTGGAGAATCAGATTTGGGCGGGAGAAGACTTTTTGGAAATGTCTCGACACCCTCTATACCTTGGGAACATAAAATATCATTTTGGGAAGGCTCTAGTAGGTGAAAATTGGGAAAAAGTCTTCCAGGCCATTAATGCAAAATCTGATCTCTTCAACTACCAGATCTGATTCGATTTGATCCGTCGGGGAACTAGAAGCGACATATTGTGGGTGGATTTATAGAAGGAATTGATATTCAATGGTTGAGATTTCAAAATGGGATTCAATGTGTATCTCAGGGTGGTTGGAGTAGGATTCAAATTCTTCCCTCTTCTCTCTCCCATTCTTCCTATATATTGTAATAGAGGGGCACATTCAAATGGTTGGTCATTGTTTCTTTTCTGCCCCCTCTCCCTTTCTTCCTTAGGGTCGAATGTGGATTCTAAGCCTCCTCTCATGGCTTTGTAATGGAATTTTCTTTCCTCTTTCCCACTGATGATGTATTGTGTAACATTTTGGAGCAATAAAATCTGTTTTGATGCATCTGTCCATCCTTGGCTTATTTTTTTGTCTCTTCTTACCTCTCATCATTGCAGGGTATATTGTGCATATTTTGATGTTCATTGCAGATCATGGGAGATGTGTTTAATGGGTTTTGAAGTGGTGTCTGTGTGAAATCTATCTCTGGTCCATGGTGCATTCTGTCCACCCTCTCCTCTGCTCACCTCTCTCCACTTCGGGTGGTTGGAGTGCGTGATTGACCACTTCCTTTCTGGTGTATCACCACTTAGTGTAGGCTCTTTCACCCTCTCTCTCTCTGTCTCTCTTTTTCCCCTTGGAGTGGTTAGATTAGGATAGATTAGGTTACGCACTTTACTGCTGGAGTAGCTAGTGGTAGGTAGATTAGGAAGTAAGGCGGCTTTCTCCGAAGGTCCATCTCAAGTTTTGCAAGTCCACGTGACTTGAGATATGGTCCCATGTTATGCAAATCACATCAAATGACAATTTTGAAACACCAAATCGAGAGGTCATTTGGGGGTGCTGTGATTTTACACTAACAATAATATTGTAGCGTTCTCACTACATGTATTCCAAAAAAAAAAAATAAAATCTTTTTACATAAACCAACTATGGTCCTCCACTAATTTCTAGTTCATCTACGGTATTTTTGTATCCCCCTTATATATGATTATTAATGAAAATATTTCATGTTTCCCTTGTACAAGATGTCTCATTTGCTATCATTGCTCATGTATACGATTTGATTTATTGGATAACATTACAACTTTAAATAAAGGAAATATAAAATCCTTCTTCATTCCCTCAATCACTACAACTTGGAATAAATGAAATATTACAATACTTTCTTTCATGCATACTAAAGTTACAATCTTCCAATCTAAGTGGGAATAATAGAATGATCAAGTGACAACATAGAGAATTTCAACAAGGCAAAAACACAATTCTTTATTTCAATGTCTTCTCCAAACTTCATAGCTTCAATCTTGCATTCTTCAATTCTTCAAGAACTTGGATCATAATAAAAATAAAGGGGGAATAGGCGACGCTCTCTACCAAACCTTTAATCCAATAATATGAGAATCCATCCCCTTATTGGCCCCTGAGCTCCAACCAAATAACAATGAGGGATCTTGAGCAACATTTGACAACTTTTTTTTAACAAGAATGGCTTCCACAAAAACATACAATCCTCAAGACATACAACACATTCAAATAGACATACTCAACAATATTTACAACTTTAACAATCAAAACATAGGCTTGACATCAAGCCAAAAGGAGCAAGGAATATGGGAACCACCTCCTTTTGCCTCCCAATTGAAGTAGGAGTTTCACCTAAAGCCTCCATGTGCACAATACAAATAACAAAACATCCTTATATCTCCCCTTGCAAGTATGCAAAAATATGTCCATGTTTTCCTTTTCACTCCCCATAGGTGAAACTCCCAATCACACTCCCTCTAAAATGCATACCTCACAACTCCTGTTTCCTCCCTAATGGTCCCATACTCATCTCCCACCCCCTTCTTAAGGAAAACTACCCAACCACACAAAAACACATTCACAACACTCATACAATATTCAACAAGCACAATTTTCACATCTACAAACATAAATAAGAAGATAACAAATGTGGAGATCCTACCTCTCCATCAAGCTTCCAAGATTCTTCACTCCACAAGTTTTTGACACCTTCAAGCCAAGCACTCCAAAAAGCAACTCCAACAAGCTCCTAATTCCCAAAAGTGCAAAGCGAATAAAATCAAACAAGAAACCCAAAAATCCTTCTCTTTCAATCAATAAATAAAAATGGGATGTGAGGATGATGAGGTGGCTCCATGTAGGATGTCACTTCATCATTCCTCCATTCCAATACACAAGTCAACACCATCCCCAAGACAATAAATGAACATGTAAGACATATGACATGCCCACATGACAATCCAACTTGCACACCATGCCTACCAAGGACAAATTAATTGTGGTAAGTAGGAAATTGTAATTATTTTCACTTTTTACACTCCAAAATGCATAAATAAGACTAAATTTAACTCCCCATACCATCGGTATGGTTGTTGTATGAATTTAAGAGGCATGGGTCAAGCTTAGCTTGTCCACAAGCCTCTAAAAAATCCTCCCAAGTCAAAATCCGAATTTTGAATTTGGGGAAGATTACACAACTCAAAATCCAACACAAATCCAACTTACATCCATAAGAATTCAAGGACCATGTGAAGCCCACTATTTCCCGACACACACAAGACTACATAGAAAAACACATGATAATTTTTTTGACTTGCTTGACACATAACACAACACAACATGTCGTCACCAAGGTTACAACTAACTCTATCAACAACTTGAGACCTGGATGACCACAAGGCAGTATGAAAATGTTCACACCCATCAAGGACAATTCACTCTTCTCATGACAAGACACCACAAAAATACCAACCACAATACATAGTTACAGCTCAGGACATCCCACTGTGAACATCTTCGTAAGGTTATTTATTCACTAATAGTCTTCCAAGACTTGACTTTAGGATCTATAAGGTTCAGGTTTGTTTTGAGAAATTCTTCTTCCAAAGGCTAGATTCATTTCTTTTATACTAGGGGCATTAGGCTTGGATAAAACTTTCCGAAGAGGATCATATTTAATATGACAATTATTTGATTGATCACTTATTAGATTAACACAAAAAGGGGGTGCATGGTGAACCAATCCCCACAATGTTATCTTAAACAAACACAAGCTACAACATCTCATTCCAACCTCCCTTGCACAAAGAGACGAGGGTAAGCTCCTAACAAGGGAGATATTGTTTTAGGCTCGGATCAACAACCTCCTTGTGTAAGGATCAACAATTAACTGTACTCAAGAGAAGGTTACGATGAACTGAGGAGAGGGTTAGTGTGAGATGGTAAATTTAATTCATCATCAGATTTTTATAGTTATTAGTCGGTCTTTTAATGAGACTAAAGAGTTTAACTGGATTCGGGTAAGAACTTCATTTAGCAACTCTTGATTAAGTTCGATAATGGATACACATGGGGTTCCTAAAATAGAAGTACACAACTTAAGGTTTCACAAAAAGAGAATAAAGTTTAATCCGAAGTTTTTAGGTTAATGGGGGTAGATTCTTTTACACTAGTAGAAACTCCTTTCTTTCCAATTAAAGACTCTTAAACTTATCAACAAGGAACACGACTTCATTATTATTTTATTTATTTAGTCCTCTATGAATTCACTTTCTTTTCTTTTATTTTTATTATTATTTTTTAGAAAAAGGGTCTCTACCCACTAAAATATACATAGGATTGCACTGATGTCAAGACCATGGAGGATTAATAAGACAAGAAAGTTTTATGACTTGAAAGAAGAACTACCATTGCTAAACGAAAGAACTAAACACGGTTACGAAATTTCTATTTAACATGGCACATAAACCAAAGGTGTCACAAAAATGAAAAGAACTCTAGCTGAGAACAAAAGGGTAACAATTTGGTTAAGCCATGCTACAACATTTCAAGACTGATAAATAATATTACCGCAAGAAAAACTCATAAAAGTAAAGATTGAATATTATTTCCCACAAGATAATTACAAGTTTAACTACAAAAGAACATGACAACTTCATTTCCCAATTACCAAACAAACCAAGGCAAGAGGCCTTCTAAACTCCTTTACAAGCACCATAACAAGATCTTCAGCACATGTGACATTGTACAAGGAAACACATAAAAAAAACCGATGAAACTTTCACAAATATTTCCTTTATCAACATGCACAAGCCATCTGCACAAGTATTAACTTGAGTCAGTTCGCGAGAACTGAGCATGTTAAGTCTACACATTGAAATAATAAGCTAACATTTAACAAAGACATGAAAGGAATGTTCTACTTCATGAAAGGATCAACGCACTAACCACTAATCAACTTTATCACATGAAGTAAGGATCTACACCAGCCAAAAATGAGGAAGTCAAACATTCCAGCAAGAATGATATCACAAAACAAATAATCAAGTCAAGGACTTGTTGGGTAGGAACGAAAGGTCAAATAGTGTCGAGAATTTCGATCATGCAACCCTACGGATAAAGTGATTTAAATCTGATACTCAAACCATCCATCTTAAAAGAAAAAACTCAAGAGTCAAAATACATACTAATTATGATCAAGACGCGAAACAAACATAATTACCGAATCCTTCCAGGAGGAAGGTTTCAAAGCAATAAAGGGATATGAGACCCCGAAGAAAACATTCCATCGTTACAATCTAAACAAGAGGTGTACCGCCTCTTCCTTACAAGGTCTTTTGAAAGTGAAAATAAAGTTATCATAATCAAGCCACTATTTAATTGCATTTACAAAAAATATCACCAACAACCATTAATTCTAACAACAACCCCATCAAAAACGACAACTTATCTACATAAAAAAGAGTAATCCCCAAATGTCATTAATATATTTTATTTTAACGAAAGGCTTATTAGGTCCTGATATACTCATCGGACAGCAAAATAAAAAGATTCCTCACAAAGATCGATAGAGGCTCAGAAGATTCCTCCACTTCCAGCAAAAACAGGGACATTCAAAAGTTTTTCTCTGTTTTTCGTTAACACACATTTTTTTGGGTTTTATTGTTCACCCTTCTTTGTTGTTTGATTTGGTTTCTTTGCCACTTGAGGTAGTGGAACACTGCTCTATTTCATCTTTTGTACTTTATTTCTTTGGTTCGTAACTAGGATTCTCTCTTCCTAGGACTTTCTATTGCTAAAGGTTGTATCCTTAGTCCCCTTGATCTACTTTCGGTCATTTGAGGACATTAATGAAATTTTCCTTCTTTCTTTCCTAATGTCTAATACCAAAATAGATTATTGGAGAAACCAAAAGCCGCAAGCCTTATTAGGAAACGAGCCATATACATAGCTCATAAACAAGCTACACTCTAGGAAGGTAAGCATGACAACTTGGAATGAAAAGCACACATACTATTATCCAAGCCAATATAGCACTACATGTTAAAAGGTGTACAATAGCAATTTATTCCAACAGGACTCTCACTTACACAACAATTACATTCAATAAAAAGGTAACCAAGGAGTAGTGTTACAATTAATAAAACAAGAGCCACTCTAGATAAGAACCCAGATTTCCATATTTCTGATATTCCTGTCAATAATGATAAAACAAAAACCACAAAAGAAACATACGCGGATTTGTGTTTTATCGATCGACAATTCTACATTCAGAAGAGCTGGAAGGTGATAACTAACTTGTCGGCACACACAAGGGGACAAACCAAATAGGGCAGAAGCATTCGAGGGGGCCAGAAGTACTAAAGAAGGAAACCCCTAAGGGAGCAAAAAAGTAAGAAGTATCTAGTATCAGTGATAAACAGACCCAAGCATTTATGAGCCTCTACTTATTTGATATCGGCTTGGGATAGCCACAACCACACATTTTGAAAAGTAGTTTATTTATTTATTTTAGCTTCCATGTTTCATAAGAATGTCCTTTTCCCATTTTAGATGATTGATTCAAAATAAACAAAAGCAAGTAAAACCTTTTCCTCAGCCATCCAAATCTAACAAGGTAAAGAAACAACAATTTCCCCTTTTGCAGACCAAATAAAAAAAAAAAAATAGCGGTTCAGGGTGGAGGAACAGGGAAACAACCAGTGCGCTCAAGGAAAGGCAATAGAATCAAACACAATATTGCATCTCAAGGCGTCATTTCAG
Organism: Taxus wallichiana var. yunnanensis; assembly: GCA_018340775.1. Taxonomy (NCBI): domain Eukaryota; kingdom Viridiplantae; phylum Streptophyta; class Pinopsida; order Cupressales; family Taxaceae; genus Taxus; species Taxus wallichiana. The sequence continues at coordinate 37,241,504 of CM031238.1, forward strand.
GTAAGAGATCATTTATTTCATGAAATTGAAAGAGGATAGCAACAATATTTCAAGGACTAGTCTTAACATGCCTGTATGCATTCTTTCCCCAAGTTGCATCCACAAAATAGAGTCGTGAGTCTGCTAGGACAGACAGTCCTTCCCTTTTCCTCTACTTGTAGAATGCCCATACTCCCTTTATTTCCACGTTTTCTTCCTGTCTGGCATCATATAATGGCTCATGACTCACGTTTTTGGATAGGCGAGTGCGCACAGCAAAACGCCTGGCTTGATAGGAGGAAGGACTTGCCCCAGTTCACGCCAGCAAGATTCAACGCCCCTTCAAAACCAGGAACAAGTCTATAATTTCTCCTTCATCAACACTTGCTGCCTCCCCATAGGGTGCTCCATCTCTGCAAGGCGTTTATAGCTCAACAATACACACAACCAGTGACTAAGGAAGGAGAAGGTAACAAAAATGCAGAGAAAAAAGTATGCACCAGCGAGGAATGACAAGTTTCTTCCCCCAAACGTGGGTTAAAAAAACATGGTGTGAATAAAACATAGAAGGTAGCGTGGGTCAATAAAAGCAGCAGGTCGGATTTGATTGAAGGACAGCAAGAAAAGACAGGAAAAACAAAAAAGGCGGTCACCTTCCCAAATGGCATTAAGACCAATTCAAGGAACAACACGTCTTGCCTTAAAAAAATGAGTGGCAAGTGCTCTTCCTCCACGCATAATTAAAGGCCAGGTCTTTTCAACAAAAAGAAACAAGTGTACGTGGCCAACAAGGGTTAAAAAAATTAGTTGGGGTGGGTGGATGTCCCCATACAACCAAAACACTTACCGATAAAAAGAAGTATGTATACAACGCACGCAAAGACATCTGGACGGCCACAAATAAAATGTTAAACGCTAAGAAAGAACACCACTTCCTAAGCAATGGCATCACCCATGAACAAGCTCCTCCTCATGCGTGAGCCGGGCTCGGTCTTCGAGAGCTGGCCGATAAAAAAATAAAAATAAAGTAACTTACAGGTAATTAATAATATTCCTGAAATCGACACAATAAATAAATAAAAATAAATAAATAATAATAATAATAATTGTTATTCGAAAACTAAAATAATAATACTATTATTATTATTTTATAACCTAATAATAATAATAATTATTAATCCTATTAATAAGAGTGACAAGAAACAAACACGGTAAAAGAGAACACGATTTTCCTTTAACAGGAAATTAGCAGCGTTGCGAGGCCAACAACAACAACAAACATGACACCAACAAACACGATGAAAAGGAGATGATTGAGTATTCCCACCGTGACCAAGGCAAAGCCGACCAATGATCGGCGAAGGCAATGGCGTTCCACGCTTAGCACTTTCGATTGCGAAGGATGAGCGGGTGTAGCGTAGAATAGGGCATTACTGGACCATCTACCCTTATAATTACCCAATTGTCCCATCCTTATTTTAGTTAACAAATTAAGTTGGATTAGCTAATTAAAACACATTAATAATTACTAATAAAGTGACTAAAATTTCCCAAGAATTAAATACACATAACACAAAATAAAACACACAAAATTAAAAGAAGGGAAAAAAATTCACCCCATGGCCACACATGTGAGGTCACCCACCATGGGAAACCTCCTAACTAGGCATGCAATAACACCACATAAACATAAGACACAAGTTGTCAAATTTGGCCATGTTGCAAAGCGTCAGACATCCTTCCGCGGTGTGTCCCTATCCCTTTAGTGTATGTGATAAAATACCCTGCAAACACAAACAAAATACCTCTTTGGCTTCACGACCACATCAAAAACATCGAAAAATAATATATATACATAGAAATCAATAATCATCATCCAAAATTAATTAATTCTATCATCTATCAACATATCAAATAATTCTATTCTAACATCCATGAGATCATAATTCTACTCATAACATCCAGAGTATAACGTGTCAGTATAAAATCCAAATAATACAACTCAACATATATCAAACTGTATACTGATGTCATCTAGTGTATCATAATAAAAATGTGAATCATAACATGTCAATAGTCCAAATATTTGCATAGTCTATCATCTACTACTCAAAATATAATATTCAAACTGTCTAAGTATCAATCTATTAGTAATGTCAACATAATGAAAATAGTGTTGAAGAGGAGTGGGCACTACGGTTTGTGTAAAAAAAATTAGTTTGATTTTTATGTTGCATGACCATAATATGTTTTGTGCTCATTAAAATTAGTTATTTGGATTTTGGATTGAAATCTCATCTGGAGAATATGGCGGGCTTTCAAACTGTAATTTTAGAATGTTTTGTCTTCCAAATTTATGTTTACTGATGTGCAATTTTCTATCTCAGGCAACGTAAAATGAGCAATTTTGGTTTTCTTATGTCCTGTATTTTGTAAAGAGACTGAACAGGAGGCAACACTCTTAGCAAAGTAAACCAAGAAGATAATGACATTGGTTTTACTCTTTCACATATCTTAAGAGTTACAAAAGTCAAGTATGAAGCAGTTTCCATTCTTTTAGTTATGTTACCCATTGTTTTATAAAAAAATAGTGACCCTGTATTTATTTATTCTCTCCAACTATCAAAATCTGCACTTTGAACAGTATCCTGGATTTTTTTCATGGAAATGCCCCAAGTTTTCCTCAAGGCTGGCTTTATTTTGAACAAACTTTATGGCAATGATTGGGAAAAAAGGCTTCAGGTAGTTTAACTCATTGAAGGGCTATTGTTTGGTAATGTTTTCTTGGGTGCTTTTCAAAGTAAATTTTGTGACATTTTGCTTATTTGAAATTTCTCTTAACTCTGTCAAACATATTAGTTGATTTAGTGTGGGTGTTATGACTCATTTTGTTTTGGAGTCCTTTCTCACCTCATCCTCTTTACGAGTCTTGGTATGCTTACATCTTGACCAAATTTTACAATGAGTGGTCATGCAAAGCAAGATGAAGACGACTATAATATGCATGGTTTTATCCAAGAAACAATATTTTTTTCTCTTCTTACTGTCATTTGTCAATAATCGTTGTGTTATTTACAAATCTTAAATCATTAGCAAAAATAAACACTTTCGTTTTCACTGCCAAAGGTTTCGATCTTAGTGTTGCACAATTTATACTTCACACACTTCCTCCATCAGTAAACGCACGTCCTTTGTTATCATTTCTCTAGTTAAAAACAAGATGGAGCGGCCGTGTTTTTGGAACTCTTGCTCACATCCATTCTGGGTATCGGGAACGGTCTGTATGGATTTCAGAGGTTTAGAGATCTAGGGTGCCTAGAAGATTGTGACGGTCCATTCTAGGACAACGTTCACATTTTCTTGAAGGATTTTTCCGATGGACTCTGATTTTTCAAGTTTCATAAATCTAGGGTGTCTTTCTAATTTTGGGTTTCGTTTTTAGAAGTTGTTACGAAGACGAAAGGTGTCTCTAGTAAGGACATGTCCGCGTTTGATTTTGATTACAACGAATGTCCATAGGAATAGGGAGAGTTTCCTTTGTAGCACGAGCTTCAGAACAAGTCAGAGGGTTGTTAGTAGCAATGACTTTTTTAATTTTTGTGAGTACATTGTGCTCTAGGTTTTATCTAATTATTAGCTCCATAATTGTTGAATTCGAGCCAATTGCAGCGACATGTTCTCATTTCATGCGTAGTGTAATACTCTTCTATTTCTTCCTTTAATTTTATGCTTGTGAAAGTTGAATTTGATAGATCTATGGAAAAAGGATCACATTTGTGAATGTTAAATTGGACATTAGCATTTATGCGCTCCATCTGGAAGATGACGTTGTGAGAGGGGATTTCTTTTTATTGAAATTGGTAAGTTTTTACTATTCAGGTCATATATAATTTATCATTAGCTAATGAGTCATATATCTAGTGAATTCAGGATAAAGCTATGTGAAAATCCTGCGATTTTTTTTAGCATTTTATTAGAAAATAGAATGCAACTTTTGTGACTGTTTAGGGTTTTCATAAAGTTTTGTATTTGTTTTATCTAATGAAAGATAGCAAGGAGGAATTTTTCACCATTTTATGGCATATGTACCACTTCCTTGTGGATTTTTTAATTTATGAGGAAAATTTTGTTCTAGATGAACTCACGAGATGTCCTTACAATTATATCATTTATATTATTGAGTGTATTCATGTCATTGTGGAATTTCATATTTGTGATTTCAGATATAATAAGAAGCGACTGATCTCAGGGAACACCCTTTGAATAGGAGGGGATGACAAACAGCTCAAAAGCTCAAATTTACCCAACATGTTGTTATCCTTAGTTCTATCTCTTGGTCGATTGTTAGAGTGCATAGAATAGACCTATTCTTACGTCATGGGAATATTTTTTCATGGAATTAAAATAGTCATCACCCCAACAACTTTGTCCAATCCTAGAGAGAGTGGAGTGACATCAAAAGGTAGAGAGATCTAAGGCACACCCCTTAGAACAAGGGGAATGACAAAGAGCTCAAATTTACCCAACATGTTGTTAGCGTTAGTTCTTTTCCTTAGTTGATTGTCAGAATACGTAGAATAGGCCTATTCTTACATTGTAGGAATAGGTGTGTTTTATGGAATTAAAACATTCGCCACCCCTCCAACTGTCTCTAATCCTAGAGAGAGTGAAGTGACATAGAGTAGTAGCAAGTCTTGCAAACAAATGTGGCCTTCTTGTCAATACCATGGGAAATGGCAACAACAGTTGGTTCATTAATTAATCTCATTACATTTAGCCCTGAAATCATACCTACTTCCTTTGTTCCCTACCTTCAAGAATCATTGACAAATGTAGGACCTGGGATCACAACATTCTTCATTGTGCTTCAAAGATTCACCTCAAATCCTTCATCTTAATAAGGACCTGCATAGAGGATATTTCTTGAACATAAAATGCATACTTTGACTATTCTAAAGTGTTAGTTTGTACCTCTTCACCATCGGTACTTTTTTAAGCATCAATTTATCTTTACTTATGGTTATCTTTTTTCAGTGCGAATAGAATAATAATATTTTCTCTTCATATATATTAGCATCTCTATATTTTCAGATTTGAGAGTAAGAACAAATAAAGAAAATCTATGGTTTTTTATATACAATCTTTGTTAACATTAATTTTATTTGACATGCTCATTTAAGTTAGCATTCTATTTCAGTTCTAGTTGAATTGGCCATTGTTATGATTGGGCAAGACACTAAAAATGTGAATTAGCCATTGTTATGACTAGGCAAGACACTAAAAATGTAATGGTTACTACTTTACAAATTTGTGAAATATTATGAACCAGGAAAATAGTACATTTGAATGCTTACCACAAACTAAGAGTCAAAATAACACAATTAATACATTTTAGTAATAATGAGTAGAAACATAAATGTAAATAAAATGACTAATTACACTATTAAAAAAAATAATCTAGAATTTGAACAAAATTAGGTGGGAGTAAGTGGGTAAGAAGTAATGATTCAGTTGAAGAAAAAAAATGGATTCGAAAAATTAATCTATTTGACTCAATTTTCTGAATTATATTTGGTTTTGGTGTAAATGGATTGAAGGTATTAGAGTTTTTAGCTTTATAGGGCATGTCAATTTAGTTAGAGTTATAATTTTATGTTGTCTTTTACCAGCTTCTAATATATCTCTATTTAATTTTACTTACTATGCTTTTCATATGCTAAGCATTTCAAGAAGTTACAAATAATATTTTGGTATAAACAAATTTTTAAATAAAAATAATAATTGTGCAATCCTCACTAAAATTAAAAATTAGAAAAATTTAACCCTAAGAAAACAAGATGGGAGTAAGTTGAGTGCGTTATAATTATTCTTTTGGTAAAACTTTGTAATCTGATGATTCCCGATTACTACTGACAAACGGTGATGGGAGGCATATTGTACTAGTAAGAGGCTTAGTTGGCTAGAACTTTGTAATCTTCTATACACAATATATAGATATACTAACATCAAGAAAATACAGGGTGAAGTTTTGGGGTGTTGAGAGGGGAGTTGTTTGCCTTATAGAAAAGACATGCAAAAAAATGATTTATTCGCAAATGAAAATCATTCAATATGGTTTTTTTAGCGTAATACATTACCCAAATGAGGCGAGAATTATTTATTTCTCTTTACACAATCAATAGAAACAAGATAAGAATGGTAAATGAAATAGTTAAATAAATATGATTATGACATATAATATGTTTATGGTAAGACACTTTAAGTAGAAAATGTATCAATATTCGTATGAAAAATAAATATCATTGCTCTTGAACGAAGCAATTTCGAACAATTTAATTAGATAAATTAAATACTTTGCTAATTATTTCATTTTTTTTTGAAAAGTTTGGAAAAAAATAGATTTAATTGTGAATTTGAATTATTTAGTTCATTTACACCACAAAATAATAAACTACGATAAAAGATAACTTTACATCCATGATTCTTGTAACATTAAATATGTATCAATACATTTTCATGTTATATTTATCGTTTATCATTCTTGTTTGTATATGAACTATTTTGTTTTGGATGAATTCAAATATTTTTGGTCAAAAATGAAATAAGACGTCTGTAAATATGTGCAAGAATATATGAATTTTCAAAAATTAAGCATGACAATATACATAACCATATTAATTACAATCTTTTGAATTCCTAATAAGGAATGTGAATATATCAGTATAGATTTTATTATTGGTTAACCTAAAATTTGTAAGAGTGTTATATCTCAATAATGTTTAACACATTTATTGAAATGACTTAGTTTTTATTAATGTGTTTTTAAAGAATATTTTCATTTACTTTGTCTCCTAAGGAAATTGTATATTTTTATTTTTTATTTGGCAATTACTCCTTAGATTAATTAAGTATTAGTTTGAATTTTAGCACTAGTTATCCTTCGAATGGTCAAATTGAAAAAATTGAGAGATAACTCAATCCATGCTTTGTCAGTATAGTCTTGAAGGTTCTAAAATTTGTGAATCTTACTATTTGCATTTAATTGTATTTTCTTATTATCAAGAGTACCAAAGCGCCCACTACTTACATCTCATAATTTTAATTTTAAGATGTTTATGGTTTAAATTTAATTTTAAAATGTTTAATGGTATGAAATTTTATGTTATGAAAGGGTGCGTTGTATTATTCTTATTTACTTTGAAAATTTTACATTTTATTATAGATCTCCTAGATACTTGGTAGGAAGCATATGAGAAACTCACTTAAGTGGAGCAAGAGTACTCTAGAGTTAGATATTGAGACATGGTATACAAAGTACACTCACGTAATCCATCCATAATTTGCTTAATTGTTTTAGGTTTTAAAAGTATTTTAAAAAGATTTATTTACTACTCATTTTTAAATTATTTCTGGCCACTAAATTATTTTTGTTATGCATAAATATTTTCTATTTCTCATAAACTACATACATATATGTTCTTCTAACATTTAAGTTAATGTGTGGTTGTTTCACCGAAATGTACATATGTTTAGTAACTAGTAAAATTTTAAGAAGAAAAATGGGTGACATTGGGGCAAAGTGTATGCTTGTGGGTTATAATGAGCAATCAAAGGCATGTCAAATTTAGAATCCTCTTACTTGAAAAAAACTATAATAATTAGAGATGTAGTGTTTTATGAAGAAGAGGAATGGGCTTAGAATGGAAAATAAGAACAACCCAATTATATTACATTAAAACATAAAAATTAAAATGAAAATGGTTCAAATCAACCTTCAATAAAAATTAAAAGCTCCAAAAATGCATGTACACAATATTCTAACTTAGTGTATTTCTCCAAATAAAAGAATACATGTCGCTTCAACATCCGAGAAGATGAGAGGCCTAGAGAATTTAAATCCAAATATGAAAATAATTTCTTGAAAAGGTTCATAATGTTGACTACACACGACACCAACGCTAATTTCAACATGTCAAAAATTGTATTGCTATTTTTTTATTGATTTCTCATAGTTTACAAAAAAACTAAAGTGGTGAATCAAACGAACATATGAAATCATGTAGAAGATAACATTTGGCATGGTCACACCATTATTCCCTCTCCTCTACTATCATTGTAGATTGCCTATTGACATGATTATGTTATGAAAGGGTATGTTGGATTATTCTTATTTACCTTGAAAAAAGTACATTTAATTGTATATCCTCTGGGGACAGTTGGTAGGAAGAATATAACAAATTTAGTGAAGCCCGAGCAAGATTCTGTCATGGACACTGAGACATGGTATATACAAAGTACACTCATGCAATGTATCCATAGAGTAATTAATTTTCTTACATTTAACGGTTTATTTACTACTCAATTTTTAAAATATTTTGGCCACCAAATAAGACACACTTATATGACTTGCCCTAGATTAAACTATAAAATATATAATTCTTGATGTAATTGTTCATTATTGCCACATGTTTTTGTTATGCATAAATATTTCTACCATGACATGATTTTCCTATAAACTCCATACATATATGTACTTTTAACCTTTACATTAATATTTGATTGTTCATGAAATGTACATATATTTGGAACTAGTAAAATATTAAGAAAAAATGGATGACAAAGTGGAAAATGTATGTTTGAGGGGTTATAATGAGCTATCAAATGCATGCCAACTTTATAATCCACTTGAAAAAACTATAATAATTAGAGATGTAGTGTTTGATGAAGAAGAGGGATGGGCTTGTAATGGAAAAAGAAGAACAACCCAATTATATTAACAAAGGTTAAAGCATATTATGTGCCACTTTTTTGTATTTTTGTGCCCAAAAATATTTTTGACAAACATAACTTAATAAAAAAGAATTAAAATTATGAAACACATATTATTAAGATCTTAAATATATAAAGATGAAGTGTATCCATAATTTAACTTAAAGTTTTTATATAAAAATTAAATTTATTTAGTGGTTAAAATTTTTTAGTCACCTAAAGGGCACACTTATATTCTTTGACCATGTTACCATGTAAAAAATTCAAATGAAAAGGGTTCAAATCAGCCTTCAATAAAAAGTAAAATCTCCAACAATGCATACAATCATACTTTAACTTAGTCTATTTAAACTAAATACAATAATACATGTCATTTCAAGACCCAAGAAGATGAGAATCCTAGAAAATATAAATCCAAATATTCAACTAATATTTTGAGAAGGTTTAGAATGTTGAATAGTAAACTAACACTAACATTAATTGTAGCAGCTACAAAAATGAGCAAAAATGATTATAGAATGCTAAATGTAGTAGATCTAACTTTTTAGGAATGATTGGTTGGAAGCTTGATGTATTTGAGTTATAATTCATGATATTATGTATAAAATGCAATGAATTTAATATCTAGATTTATGGAAAAT